>CAUYRT010066791.1:0-21214 GCA_963574885.1 Lepilemur ruficaudatus | reverse complement strand
GACTACTTTGACAGAGTAGGTTTTTGAATGTAACAAGATAAGTCAACTTGAGTGGTAATATATTTTGGGAAATCAGCTTACTACAAATTGTGACTGTAAACATTGTACTGTAAATGTTTTGTAGTTTTCCCCCAATAAAATTTTAGGAGGAAAAAAAAAACCTAAGCATTGTCTTGAAGATTGTTAATGACAGAATTTGATTTGTGTTGATTTTATAGAGTGTGTTCATAGTTTCTGGGAACGGCATTTTAAGGCTAAAGGCCAATTTCAAAATGGAAGGATTGAGCTAGATATTCCTATAGTTTTCATTCTTTTTAAAACAGAATGCCCCTGGTGATCACCTAGCTGAGAAAATTTATCAATACAAGTAACCATACACTTCAATTTACAGATTAAAGCAGTGTGATTTCATCAGGTCTTTAGCTGCTCTCTATTTGGAGAACAGACCTGACTAGATCAGGGCTATTCTTAGTCAGAATAGGTACAAGGCTGCCTATGGGTTGCAATTTTGCAAATTATGGTTTCAAGAATGGCACTTTATGAAAGTTGCTGGGGGTAGCGGTTTCTTGTCAAAATCTCTCTGGGGATCATTTAAATTGAGATCTCCACTAATTCCCCTGGAACTAGGAAAAAACCTAATAAGAAGCAAACGTGAAAAGTTCCAGGGATCTAATGACCCAGACCTGCCTTAAAGATAGCCTTCCAGGGTTCGTCTGCTCTCTAGCTATTGCTATTGCATGTTACATGTTCACAAAACCTACCAGTGGAATCATGCCTTTGGGTTAAAGCACTGTGTCCAGGAGGCTCCTGTAAACTTTAGTACCAACTGCCAGAAAATATACCAGGAAAGGGATGAGGATAGGCATGTTACAATGAGAATGAGAAAGAGAAAGCATGAGTGGTGGTTTTGGAGGTAGTTTGCAGACCACTGCCTGGCTAGTTGCCTGTGAATCACCTGGGAGCTTGCTAAAAACAAATTTCTAGCATCCACTCCATGAGATTCCAGAGAGTCTTGTGTATGTATATTAAAAAAAAAAAATCAAGTGATTCTGATGCTCTCCATGGTTTAACACTAGGAAACCAGAACGGGGGGTCCGCTGGGAGGACACTGATGAAGTTTGGCTGGGGCTAGGGGGCTGGGAAGCTCTTAGGCAGCATGGAGGAGTGCTTTTCAGGGAGAATGAAGCTTTTCTGTAGAGAGGAGGAGTAGGTATTGCTGAGGGTTGCCCTGATGACGTGTCTCTCTTTTAGGAAGGGCCTTGGGCAGCCTCACTTCCCTTTGTTGGATGCCCTCTGCTTCCTAAGGTTGGCATAACATCTTACAGCATTAGTAATCCTTACATCTTAGCGTGCTTAGTGGTCTGGTGACATGCAACAGAGTTTCTTGAGTGAAGATGAATGAACAGAGTTTTTTCTTATAAGAGGGTCTCAGAATAAACAGTTTCTGCCCCTTTCACAATTTCACATGATGGCCAATGCCAGCTATTGGTACAGCTACAGGTTAGGGAACTAGCTACTTCAGTTTGCAGGGATCGGCAAACCTTTTCTGTAAAAGGCTAAGAGAGTAAATATTTTAAGCTTTGTGGATCACAAATGTCTCTATTGCATGTGCTTTATTTTTACAACCCTTTCAAAATGTAACAAACCATTCTCAGCCAGCAAGCAGTACACAAACAGATTGCTGGCTGAATTTGGCCCATGGGCCAGGTATAGTTCGCTTATACCTGGCTTGGAATGTTTATGTGTGAACAGCTGCACTGCATGGCAACTACACATCAAAAATACAGATTCCTGTGAGCCTACACAAACAGCTGTTGGGGAGGACCAAGGTAATGAACCTGAAGCTATCTTATAATAATAAGGATTGGTCTGAAATACTGTGGGGTCCTTATGGAGTAAGAGATCTTAGAAGGAAACAGTGCTGACCAGAAATCTTAGGGGGCTAGGGAGCACTGTGACAGAGTTGCTGTGTTTCATTGCATCCAGCCACAACAGGTCTAACCTTCTAAAGACCTGCATCCTAGTATGACTGTGGAGAAACAGAGCTCATGATGTGTTTGCAAGTCTCTTTTGAGAGTAGTATCCACAGAGGTTCCTCTGAGGTCCAGCTCAAGCACCACAGCATTTGCTAGCAAGAGAATCTCTTGCCAGATACTCCAGCCTTACTTAGATTTCGGGGTCATATATCTCACTAGTTCCAACCTACGTGGAATTCCATCCCCATAGAAATGATCCAGGAGGGCCCAAACAAATTTGGGCACACAGTCTGGTTTGGGTTCTTTATTATGTTCATGTTCCTTCTCTATAAACTACTCACCCCACATATTAGGAGCTTTGGGTTCAATACAGTACTTAATACTATATTATTTATACCTAGTCTACTTCTATATAGGATTAGGAGGGGCTTCTGTTGATGTGCTTTCTTCCCTTAAGATCATATAAAATGAAAATTGACTTTCTCCAGGTAGACACAGCAGCGTACATGGGATGGTGCTAATTCTATCTCTTGGAGGAATAGAAGGAAGCTTCCTAACACTATACATGGAAATATAGAGATGTTAGCTACCATTCAAGTTAGATGGATTTGGGTATGTGACTAATGTTTTATTTTGTAGTAGTTCTTATTTTCTTGAGGAAGAGACAAAAAGAAAAAAACTCATTGGAGGACTTCTTTGTGTATATATATACATATATTTTAGCATATTATGGGGGTACAAATGTTTAGGTTACATGTGTTGCCTAGAGGACTTCTTTAGAGTAACCAGAAAAGATGGGTTCTTTATTTTTCTCACCAGGTCTTTAGTGTCACACTTCTTGTTTATATCACCACAAAGTCAGTGATGCTCTCTGCTGTAACAGGATGACAGGTATGGGCATAGTGTGACATCACTATATATATTTATTCCTTTCTTGGGACAGGGATGTGATGATCTTCCAACCTCTTGTGGGACCAGATGTGATCATTCCTAAACCATCCCTTAGACACAATGACAAAGCCTCATTTAACATTCAGACTGACCACAGTCCTATGAACCCACTTGTGGTAAATAATTTTTTCATCACTACCCTTGAGGAGAGCTTTCTTCTAAAAGCCATGCCTCTATGTGTTTGTCCTTCATATAAGGTGTGTCCCAATAGAGCTGAAAAGAGAAGCTTTCTGCCTTTTGGATTATTTGTGACTTGGGATAAGTACTATTCCTTATTTTTTCAGTAGATGTAACTGATCTGTCTCATATAAAAATCCTTTCCTGTATCTATACACCTCAAGTTTGTTGAGATTTTCTAAACATTCCAATATGTCCTCAGTTTCTTCAGATATTAATGAACACCCAGAGAAATACACAGTGTCCTAGGATGGGCTGGTAGCTTTTATTTTTATGTCTTGTCAGTTACCTAAGAAGGTGAGGCTGATGAAGGATTAATAATGTACATGACACCCCACCCCATTATTGCAACATTCCATGAAACAAATGAAGATGAGAACAAAGCAGGCAATAAGCAGACAGGACACACAAAAGCCAGAACTTACACCCAACTATCTTCATCTCTGCATCAGAAAGAAAGGTGCGAGAATGAGGGGACAACACAGAGAGAAACAAGAACAATTAAAACAAACAGGAAAAGAGAAAGAAACATCACTTGCAGGCTGGTGATGAAACATGCACTTTTTATCAAGGGTCAAGAAAAAAGAGTGTTTTTGAGCATGAGGGCAAGAGTCACAGAGTCCTCTAGAGCTGCGATCCCCAAACCCCGGGCTGTGGACGGGTACTGGTCCATGGCCTGTTAGGAACTGGGCCACAAAGCAGGAGGTGAGCCTGTGAGGGAAGAAGCTTCCTCTGTATTTACAGCTGCTCCCTATTGCTTGCATCACCGCCTGAGCTCCACTTCCCCTGCCAGCCCCCTACTGGTCTCTGGAAAAATTGTCTTCTATGAAATCATTTCCTGGTGCCAAAAAGGTTGGGGACTGCTGCTCTAGAGGGATGCTATGCCTGCATACGTGCATGTTCAGGGCAATCCAGAGGGTAGCAGTAATTGCCTCAGCTCTAACTCAAGGAGGGGAAAAACATCCCTAAAGCACAGAATTCTCTAGGACATAATTCTCAAAGGGAGTCCCAGACCAGCAATATCACCATCACTTGAGAGCTTATGAGAAATGCAAATTGTCAGGTCCTACCCCAATGGTATTGAATCAGAAACTCTTGGGGTGAGTCCAGAAATCTGTGTTACTCTAAGCCCTGCAGGTGATTCTGATGCATACTAAAGTTAGAGAACCATTGCTTTAGGAAAAAAACTTAGTCATCAGTTAAAACAACGTATTAATCATAGATGGATTTCTTATGACAAGACAGAAGACCATTTGACTAATATGAAACTTGGCCCATATCATCCACAGTCAATGATAACCTTACAAATTCAAGGCTTGGAAAACAGGTTAAAAACATTGTACTTCACACAGAACCATGACAGAGTCCTGTATTCCCAATGACTCCATGGCACAGACTTTCTAGGAAAGCTAAGAAATATTATAGAAAGAGCCATAGAAAGTAGTGCATATCTCTGCTGGCTTAAATAAGGTCTGGAAAGGGGTACAAGTCCCTTATTGAGCAAGAGGTTTTAAATCACACCTTTCAGGTTATAGTCTTTTGGCTGAGAGTTTTCTTCAAAGTTTTATTATGGTTAATCCTGACATATAAGTCACAGGGACAAATGTTAACATCAACTCATTCACCTGGAACACCTGTCATGCTCATCTTTCCAGCCCATCTTGTTTAAAAATCTAGGAAAGGACTAAAAGTGTGCTATGGCGTTCTTAGCTTTTGTACGTAACTAAAATGAGTTTGGAGGGAAGGAAGAAGCACCCACAGAAATATGGTGATCAACTAACAAAAGGCTGTAGGTGCTTAATTTCAGAAAAAGTGACTACAATTCCCACATCTATTTGTTCTTCTATAATCGAAGATGGCATTTCCCGGGTTGGCCCCCAGAACACTAGCATCTCTGTGGCCTCTTGCTCATTACCATGGGTCATGAACAGAGTTGGATGGTGGTACAGTCAGGGCCTCAGCTGTGGCACAGAGCAGGATATCTCCTGCTCATAGCATCCATGTGGTACGTATGCATACAACCATGGAAAGCAATGGTGGACTGTTAGAAAGACCTTTTTAGAAATGGCATGTTAGATACTGGTGTGGCTAGAGCCTGTCCGAACTCTTCCTTACAGCTCTGCCAACATGCTTTGACAAGAACCTATCTGGGCCATCCTGACAAAAAAAGACATATCCAAGTGAGCGTCTGATAGTTTCTGCCAAGTGCTTGATAGTTTTAAAATAAGGAACACAGTTTATGAATAATTCTATTTCTTCCATTTACTCTAATTTCTCAGACTTGTTGAAGTGCTGAAATGCTCAGTTACTGACACGATTTCTTTCCTTGTTCTTTCTCCTTGTGTTCACGAGTCAAGGAGAAGTTGCAACTTCTTGTAACTTGATCACACCAGCACTGTGAGGGCTGAAGGACTGCTGTAGCCCTAGTAAAATATTCCCACAGATGAAGAGTAGACCAGCTGCAGGTGGAGGAGTGGCTAGGATTTGGAAGATTCATCAAAGGACTTCTTATCACAGTCATTATTTCCCAAGACAGGCTGATCACAACGTAAAACACTCCTGCATGCATACTCTTCCTGTTGCCTCAGCAGGACCAGCAGACACAGCCCTACCAACTTGCCCAAGGATGGCAAACCCACTCTGAAAATATACTGGGGTGCATTCAGGGGGATGTTAGTTGTTAACAGCCCACAATCCTGGAGTGACCGTCTGTGCAAAAAGCTCTTTCCTCAGGAAGAGAAAGGGTGGAGGGACAGTTTATGCACAAAGAACTTTTCTGCCTGTGACTCAATCCTTACTTTCAGCCCTCAGTACTTCAAAGGCAGACAACCCAGGAAGCAGCACACTGGTGGCCCCACCTTGAACCTCCTAGGACTGCCCAGCGTCTCTGCCTTGTAGAACAAATCATATGATGATCGCTTAGCTGCCCAGGGGAGGTAAAACCCCCTTAACCTTAGCTTGCCTTACCAATGCCTGAAATTGCATATTTCCATAGTCATGTCCAGCGTAGACAGAAATTATTTACAAACCTGTGTGCCAATCATACAAAGAGATACAGCATATTCCAAAAAATATTTCTTTCCATAGATTAGGTTTTGGCAATGGAACTTGAAATCAAATTTCACTTAAATACGTTTCTGACTGACGCTTGTTCTTTCTAGTCTAGTTCCTTTCTTATTCATTTGGCTTTAATCCCATGAGTAAAGGCTATTGGAAAGGTAATGTCCATACCTTAGAAAATCAAAGTTCTTAAAAGAAAGGAAGGACTTTAAGTACACCTCTTAGAATATATTACTCCACTACATAGGCCTAGGTATTTAATTCTAAAAAGATCACCGGGTCAATTTTGGGAACCATCTATTCTTTTGTCAAAGCCACATTGCCAAGAAGCCAGAGACTATGCTTGGGCTCTTCTCCTAATATCAGGCTCACAGAACTGAGGAATGGTGTCAGGACAGCATGAGAGAAATGTCCTATGGAGGTCATCACCTCTGCAACAGCCAGATAGGCGTTTTTCATAAGCATGAAGTCTCCTCAGTGTTTAGAGATAAACATAATTGATCTAGTGGGTTAGGTTTCCCATCCAAAAGACCCTCCTGTGTACATGAGTAGATGAACACTGTGCATAGCAGCTTTCTCTGCATTCAAAAGGTCTGTGGAGAGAGAATGAAGGAGACAGAAAATAAATCTGGGCATAGCCTGGAAAGTTGGAAGGCAGCTGAAACTGAAACCCATCACACGGGCCTTCTCTATGCTCAGGCCACTCTACCTTGGGTATGTGCTGGTAAATGTTTCCAACAAGAGGATTTAGTGAAGCACCATGAAGTACTCCATGGTGCTTTAAATATCACTCCAGGTGATATTTAAAGTGGTCACAATCAGTTCGGTCTAGCTTGGCCTGGCCCTTTTAAACAAAAGCAAACAAGCTTTTAGCAGAACATTAAAATTCAACTGAGAGGGTAAGTTCACTCCTCCTGGAATCTATCCAGACAACTAGACATTTGCCTGTCCTTCTCTCCCTCCTCTTATTCACATCTTCTCTGGTTATCAGACCACCTGTCATCTATCTGAACCATGCCTCCCTACCTCCTTCACCCTAACAGCCTCCTGTGCTTTGTTGCTCCATTTGGACCCACTTCTCTAGCTCCATCCATGTCTACCTGACTAGGAAGCATGGACCTGATTTTGACCTACTGCAACCACACTTAAGGGTCAATGCATTCCCACTTTCTGCCTAAGCTCTCCATTGGGCATTAGGTGAAGGGTGTGAAACAATTCCTGAGAAACTGGCCAGGGAGTACTATTCACAGTGTTTAATTTATACCATTTGTCCTGTCTATTTTTATGATACATTAAAATGCATCTGCTATTCCTACACAATGGGATTCACTGGTATTGCAGGCACATATTTTGGTATATTCTTCCCCTTAAGCAAGAAGTTCCTGTGAGGCAATTCTCTTCTAAGAAATGTTAGGAAGAGAGGATAGAAAAAGGCATCTCCACGAAGAGTTCTGTGTTAGTTTTGACCAACCAGCCTCCATAGGAGACAACAAAGCCCATCTGCTATATTGTCATACTGCTCTGGTGAATATGATGTGGGGGCTTCTGGAAAAGAATAAATGCCTGTAAGAGCCAAAGGGGTCACTGGCTGCAGAATACAGTCAGAAACCTGACTTGGGCTGCAGGGCTTCTCCACAGCATAGTTCATGACCTGCTCAGCAGAGGAGCATCCCCCAACCCATTTCCCTTCCCAGCCCCAAGCAGGTCTGCTTACCTGGCATAATGACATCAGGAAATCCCAATTTTCTTGTTATTGCCAATCCCCTATTAAATATCATGGGATTTTCTCTCCGAATCTGTTCCATGTCTCCACGAAGAAGCTGTAGAGCAATGATAAGACCTGCAAAAACAAAAGAATTTCCTTACTCAGCACCATACTACCACCCTGTTACGTGGTACTAGAAAAAACAGTAAAAGTCATATTCTTCAGAGGAGTATGTTCAAAGTTCAGCATTTTTCTTCTTGCTTCAGACTCCATGATAATTTCAGATCCTCCAGATAATATTTGTTTAAAATTTGGGAGAATCTGTAACGTTCCCTCAGTTGAGCTGGTTTCTGGCTCATTACTTGCACCCTTGGAGTATTGTACAAGGTTAGAATGTTCTGAAATTCTCTCCTCCACTCCACTCTTCTGAGGACCCCCACTGCAGCCACTGCCTAGAAGGCTGTCACAGGTCAAGCCTATATGGAGTTAGGAGTATTACCTCTGAGATTATGAATGGGATTAGCTGTTAACAGGATAATGAATTTAGGTGCTGATCTATGGGTTGGCAGGAGGCACCCTCAATGATCTGTAAACTTGGAGGTTGAACAAAAGATGAATATCTATAGAAATGAAGGACTAAGGTGTTATGACAGTGAGTACGTTTAGAAGAACTGCAGCTGGAATGAAGACAGGAGCAAGCAGAATTATAGAATAAGAATGATATGGGAATGGGGAGTGGTGAGGAGATGGAGAAGCAGAGAAAGATAGAAGTCAGAAGAGTCATAGATATTTTACCTGGTAGATAAAAGTATTCCAGTAATTAGGAATATGCACTGTCAGAACTAGGCCAAGGGAAGAAATATGGTTATACTGCAGCCCAGATAGAACCTCAAGATTATCTCATTGCTTCTGCTAAACTCATGCGTCCCAAGAAACCCTGGGATTACAAACATGGTATCCCAAGTGTCATTAACACCAGTATCACAGTGCCCTGAAAAGCAAACATATGGTATTCCAGTTGACATTCTGGTTAGATAATCAGTGTTTGGGATTTGATCACTCTAGAGTAATTTCTTATAGCTTAATCAATGGGTAGACTAAATTACAATTAGTTTATGAACCTGAAAGGCTGGGGTCCAGAACCAAGACCACAGTGATCTCTGCAGGTAACAGCTTGTGCTGTATCGACCCTTCCCTTATAACCCCAGCTCATTCATCTTCATTGTCTTTACACAGCTAGCAAATCGTATCCTCTGGGTAAACAGAAATCCACTGACCTAGAAATCCTGACAGCCCAGCATGTAGCAAATAGCTGAGGATAGGATAGTCTCCAGAATTTGAGCAGGGCAAAGGAAAAAAAATCAGTGGGTGCACTTTTATTTGCAAGGCTTTACTGAAGTACGGATTGACTGCTTTTCATCTGCATTTTCTGAGCAACCAAAATGGCCTAGAGATGCAAATCTAAACTTGTGAAGATGGAGACTGAAAGTGCTGGGAAAGTCACAGCTAGCTACCCAAAGGGATCCTGAGCATCTGCTCTCCACCTCTAAACATAACTAATAAGAGGAAAGCTTCAGTTTACATAAGAGATCAAGTGAAAAGGCACATAAAGGAATGAAAGAAATCACCAATGGAGATTATAAAACCTGTATCCCCTTTTGTAGGGTGTCCTGGAACTTTGGGTTTCCTTTCTGGTTCTGAAAACATGGGTTATTGAAGCACATGCCAAATAATGCTAAGGCATGGTCCTCAGGGGAAGACAGCCTCCATAAATAGTTCAGAAAAACAACCCACTCACCCACCCAGCATGCAACCATTCCCTTGGCAACACTTGATATTCTACCTACCTAACATTTCAATGGGGTCCTCAAGTCAAAAAACTTGCAAATAACCAGGTCTACACAATTTCTCTGTTAATCTGATCCTCCTGATTACCTGACACAAGAAAACCATTTTCTTACTAAACCTTATCTCAAGACTCTAAAGACTTGGTCCATAAAAAAGTAACTGGACAAACTGACCCCTATGTGGAATAATGGAGGTTCAGCAACTTGGCTTTGTCCCTGTATCCCATTTCCTTCTTGTGGAAATGCTGGATGAGGATTAATTATGTAAATTAACCTCAGCTCAAGATATGGAAATAAAACTGCAGTTAATAGTCATTTAAAAATTAATAGGACTTGGGCTGCTCTGGGAACAGGCATGGGGTGAGAGGGAAAGGTTCAGTTTTAAGGCACCTGGTGGCCCAGGTAGACATGGGGGGCTATGGCCGGGTGCCCTCCCCTAGTGCCAGGTTCCTAGGGTGGGGAGAAAGGGAAACGGATGCCTCCTCAGCATTCGAGGTCCCTGCCCTTGGCCTCATTGGAGACTGTTCCTTCTGCTCCCTGCCCCACTATGCCTGGCCTTCTTGCAGCCCGGGAGACTTGTCTGGGAGGGCAGCCAAGTTACTGTCCTGTCCACAGTCACTTGTCAGAGCCCCTTTTTGGTACCAGGGAAAATAATTTATAGATTAGAGTCAGATCCCCCTACAATTCAATCCCCATGGTGCCTCTGTCTACCCTCAGTTTCCTAGTCTGTAAAATGGGAAAAGGAATACCCCCCACACACATAAAAATTAATAGAAAACTTGTGTGCCAAATGCTTTATTTGTCTTCATTTGTCCTTGATGCCCTTCGTGCTGCCAGAACTGCTAAAAGTTAAGTCTGTGGCTATCCATCTAAGAGGCCCTCAATGGAAATGGAGAGCCACATCAATTAAAGTTGCATATAAAAGAGTTACCACTGAATGATACATTTACTCTCTGTGCTCAAACCCAATGCAGCAATTCCGTCTGCATTTTTATATGCTTTGACTTGAAGGAAAAGCACTAATAATTTTTGAAACAGAATTGCAAGGCTTAATGAAATGTCCATGCTGTTTAACAAAGATGGGTAACAATTTATAGCAAAGTAAGTTAACTTTTTATAAAGATTTATCTTTAATTAAGGAGACTACTAAAGACCCGAACTATTCCCTGAGCAATCTATAAAATTCTCTGATATGAAGACCCTAGAGTCCAGAAGTGGAAAACCCATCCTCAGAAGCCTGGCAATCGACTAGAAAAGACAGAGGCCTGGAGTCTGAAGACCTGGGCTCCATCCTGGCTCAGCCACTAAGTCATTTCATTGAGCTTCAGTTTCATTATTTATTTAACGAGAGGGGCTCAAACAGTTAATTTCCAAGGTCTCAACCAGATTCTAACACACTTCAAAAAGCAGCTGCCTGTTCCTCCTCCTGACTTTTCTACAACTGCATAGAGACCTCTTCTCACTAGGGCCATCCTACCTGAGTCTCTCTGAAATCTGTGGTGGCCTAGCACAGAGGTCTTTCTAACACTTTTTCAATCACCAATGTCTGTGAGGTCTGGAAAAAAATCACAGACACTGAAGACAGCAAGTACCCGCTCACTCTGGGGAATGAGACAAAACTCACCACCTTAACCTGGTAAAGTGATGGTGGAAATTGCTCTTTCAGGTTTTTTTTTCATACATTATGACCACCACCTCTCTTTGTAAATGTTCTCCTTATTTTAATCACATTATGCCCCCAAGAACTTGTAGCCAAGGGCACCTCTTTAAAAATCAAATAAGTAAATAAAGCAAACAACATGACAAATATTGATGTGAAGGCTAGTTTTCCAAATTGCTAGTAACTTTCCTATATTTTCAAAACAGGAGCATATTCATCTCTTGCCTTAGCCTAGTTTTAACATACTGCATGGAGCTCTTTGGCATCCATGCATATACATAAGGGAAAACTGTAATTTAAAAATAGTGAGAGAGGCTTCCAGGGCTCCCATACTACAGAGTTTTAAAGAAATCAAGTAGTTCCAGCTGAAGGTCTCAATCTTTGCAGCCTCTGGTGTGGATCTCCTCTAAGGACTGACCTTTCTGGTTGAGTATCTGCTTACCCTAATAGAGAGAAAACAAAGTTCTCTTTAACAAGTACCACTTAGAAACTTGCATGCCTTGCAGCGACTTTATACTGTCATTTAAGGCAAACTTAAAATTTCCAACAAGGCCTATGAAAGTTAAAACAAAGGAGGTTATATAAAAGAAGTTATGAAATAATTTAGAGGTAAGAACTGTCAGGAGAAACATGGTTCTATGTAAATTAGATAGCTACCTGCAAGGGTATATAAAGGCTCATAGGCTTTTCAATAGTGATTCTAATTTAATCAAGCAATTAATGTTCAACTTAGAAAACAATCTAATGTGTAGAACTGCACTGAGATTTACATAGAAATTATTTAAACAGAGCTTTAAAAGAAAAGGAGGGAAAAGGAAAAGAAGTTAAGCATAAATGAAAACTGCCTTGAAATAAAGATTTTCTATTCTAGTTCCAGAATGACTGATATTGGTGGACTAATCATTGATTCTCATTAGTGTCAGGCTTTCAGGAATGGAAAAAAAGTGAGTGATATCAATATATATATTTGGCTAGATGTGTAGTCTTTGTTCAGGAAAGCACAGACTTCACAATGCAACAAGCACTGCCAACACTTTTCCTCACTTTCGATTTAAATTGGAACACAAATTACCTGTCAAAGCACAGGAATCCATCATAGAAAGAACAGAAAATGTATTCTGGTCAGCAGATATTAGGGAGGGCCTCAAATTATTACAAAAGAATTAGTAGAAAGTACGTAGGCAGGAGAATGAACGTCTGCAGGAAATTGAACTTTACATATAGCTGCCAATAAGCACCAACCAACTGAGATACTGTATAATTAGCAACTGCAAATGCAACACAAAATTTTCTAGCCAGAGAAGTACATCACCATGGCTGGCGCTGGGGGCAGAGTATTTGGCGCTGGACTTCCGGATGATGTTCTCATGGATCTGGGACCACTCACTCTCATTGTTGCACCTGAAACAGAAAGACAGGTGTTATGGTGCTCCAGTATTTTACACATTTGGTCTGATATTCCAATATGTAACACTAACTTTTAAGGAAAAAGGATTTCACATTTTCCTAAGGAAATGAGCATATGTTTTCTTAAATTAGACAAGGCTTGTTTCTTGTTAAGTGTAGAAGAGTCACGCTTGGGCAAAGGTTATGAACTCTAAAATAAATCTCTAGAAATATTTTTTAAGTGGCAAAATTCTCTTTTGTATAAAGTAGCACTATCTCATATGAAAAGTTATTTTTTTTCTAGCCCCCCTTACACACACACACACACACACACACACACACACACACCACCCAGCCTGGAGCCCCAGAGGAAAATTCCTGATGGATAAAGAACAGTTCCTGTCAACAAGTGCTACTGCTTAGAAACTGCTGTGCCATTGGCTTTATACTGTCATACAACTCTCATTACACTGGCCACAGAGGAAAGTTCTGCTAAGCTCAGGGGAATGGGGATACCATTTGCCTGTAGGTGTATTTCAACCAGAACAAGATAAGAAGAAAAGCTTGGGAGACCAGTGGGTTTGGTTCACTGTGAATTCCTCTGTGGTCAGGGGGAAGGAGGGCTTAGCTGAGAAGCCTGGATGCCTAAATATGTAAGGATAACGTTCTTTTCTAGGGACTATAGTTTAGGGACAAAAGAGATAATGGAGGAACAACACTGCACTCCTATTAAGTTCTGATGTTTTAGTGTCTTCCCTCTAAAGGGCAATTCTAAGAGAGTTGCAACCACACAACCACTGGGAATGGAGCTTAGAAACAGAAACTAGGTATTCCTCATCCTAACGCAGAAACTTTGATTAAACAGTTGGAATGAATTTGAGGTAATCTCTGAAAAATTCCATTTGACACTCAGGGGAGTCCCCACAGCCCTGGTCCTACCCCTTCCCCTTGTTAGGAAGGTATGGACCCACTGATCAAAGAAAACAAGAACCATGCACAAAGGAAAACCCATAGGCTCTTTCATTGGTAACTCAGAAGGGTCCTGTCCAGCATGGCTATTTCCAGGAGGAAATCCCAATAAAATTTATAGCATGTGCCATCCAACAGTATGAAGGACTAAATAATTAATTCTGTTATCCGATCAGTGGCTCTTTGGAATCCTTGGCCATATAAATAAGCCTCATTTACTCAGAGCTGTTGTGATGAATGGTTAAACGTGAGGTTCTTCTAGTCTAGAACTCTGAGCATAACTTTCTGCTTATAGAATTCCTTCCAAACAAAGGAAAGGGGAAGAGTATTCTTAAAAATGATTACTTGTGATGATATTTTAATACCAACTCAGATGGAAATAAAAAATGAGAGGTGCCAGCAGCAGCACACCCAGTCCTTCCTGTCTGACATGCATTCTGTATCATTCATCTTGTCCAACCAACCAGTCAATACATCAGAGAAGTGCCCAGCTGGTGAGGATTCAAAAGACTTGCCTTGCTGTTTGTTTTTTCTTGTTACTTTCTAGGTTTACAAGATCAGTAGTTATTCTAAAATCTGATCATAGTCTTTCATAAATAAAATATTCCCTCCCTTACTACAAAAGAAAAGTCTTGATAATTAACCCCCATCCCAAAAACACATGGGGTAATTTCAGTACTTCTCCAAACAAACACCTACTGGTCCCTTGGTATAGTGGAGCTGGTGATTTGTTAGCCACATCAACGGTGACAATCTGTATTATTTCACTCACGTGTACTTTTCCAACCAAAACATACAATTCAGATGCCGTGATACACAGCCTCACTGGGGAGCCAGGCGATCTGGGACACAGGGGAGCTCCTTGACCCTACTAAACCCTGGATCTGACTTGGAGAAATTGGGAGACTGTGAGAAGGAATGGCACTGGGAAGTGACCTGCACGTGCTCCCAGACCTGAGTGCCAATAGAAGGAGGCCATTTCTGATTCTAGCTCATAGAGGGCTGTGCCAGAGTCTGTCAGCTTGCAGGGCTGGCAGTCACTGGTTTGGAGATTCTGAGGCCAGGGATTGGTGATCTGGTCTAGAGTGTGGTAGGGCCTTGCTACCAGAACTGAGAGACATGTGTGGGGTGGGTTCCAGCCATGGGTGCTGCAGTTGGGCACCCCCCACCCTCATGTGGCTGGAGTGGGAGGAGATCTGTCTAAAAAGCATGGTTGTGGCCTAGGCAGAGAGTTTTATAGCCTGGGACAGCTTTGCAAACTGAGAGCAAATGGCATATGACTTGGCTAACTGCTCCAAATTGCTGTGGAGGTCAGGCCATGGGAGGGAGCTCCACCATATGTAGTACATGAGAACAAGGAAGATCCTACTACCACTAGTGAGGCTGTGGAGCTGAGTTGCTCCTCTTTCCTCATGCTGGGTCTTTGGCATGCCAGTGGCTACTCTGCTCCTTACTGGGGAGTTTCTCTGGGAACCTGAGGACTGCCCCATATTCCTGCTGAGGCTGGCACTTGTTGAGGGGCCCAAGTGTGGGCTTGCCAGGCTTGGTCCTGCTTGGTTCCACCCCTCCCCCCTACACCTCAGAGGGGAAACATGGGACCAGACAACTGAGTGTTTCATGGCCCCACCCATTCCCTGGGACACCAGAGTACTTCTAGTTAACAATAGGAAAGCATAAACTGTACTACCACCATTGCAGCTGGCTCTCATCTGCAAGTGCCACCTAGTGGCCTGGAGGTCAACCCACAGAGCTCATTACAACATGCACTGACACAAGTGCACAGCATTTGGGAAGAAAAGCTTCTTGGGACCTCTGCTACCACCATTGCCCATACCACCCAGGCCACCCAGGAGGCCTTGAGCCAGTTCACCTGCCTGGTATACTGCTACTACAGCCAGAATTTGAGAAAGCCACCACACTTTCTTGGTTATTTATAATGAATAAAATCATACAGAGTCTTCGCCACTAAACACACTCAGAAGCAAAGCCAAACAGCCCTACTCAACATACATCATAGTCACATCCTCAAGAAAAAAAAGGTCTAACCCAAATGAAAGTAAATTTAAAAATAAGAAGAAACAACTATTTCTCCAGATTTGAAGAAATCTACATAATCCTGGAAGTATGAAAAATCAGGGGTTATAACACTTCCAAAGGAACACACTAGTTCTCTACCAATGAATTCAAACAAAAGTTCTGACATGCCAGATAAAGAATTCAAAATACTGATTATAAGAAGCTCAACGTATTCCAAGAGAAATCTGAATGCCAATAAAAAGAAATCAGATTGCAGATGGGAGTTTATAATGTACAGAAAAAAAATAAATAAATAAAAAGAAATCAGAAAATCAATTCAGGATATGAAAATGAAATTCACCAAGGAGAAAGGTATCATAAGAAAAATGAAACAGAACTTCTGGAAATGAAAAATTCATTGAAGGAATTACAAAATACAGTTGAAAGCTTCAACAGTAAACCAGATCAAGCAGAAGAGAGAATTTCAGAACATGCAGACAAGTCTTTTGAATTAATCCAGTCACAGACAAAAATAAAATAGAATAAAAAAGAATGAACAAAGCCTTCAAGAAGGAGACATTACAACATATAAAAAAAGATCATTATACTATATGAAAAACTACATGCTCACCAACTAGAAATGGATAAATCACTGGAAACATACAACCTCCCAAGATTGAACCAGATATAGAAATAGAATTCATGAACAGACCAATAACAAGTAGTGACATTGAATCACTAATGACAAATCTCCCCCAAAAAGCCCAGTAAAATAGCACCTCAAAGTACTATAAAAAAGAAAGAAAAAAGAAAAAAAAGGAAAAAAGAAAGCCCAGGACCACAGTGATTCCCTGCTGAATTCTACCAAATATACAAAGAAAAACTGGTACCAATCCTCTTGACATTGTTCCAAAAAATTAAGGGGAAGGAAATCCTCCCTAATTCATCCTATAAAGCCATAATCACCTTCATACCAAAGCCAGAAAAGGACGCAACACAGAAAGAAAACTACAGACCAATAGTCCCATGGAACATAGACACAAAAATCCTCAAAAAAATGCTAGCAAACCAAATCCAATAGCACATCAAAAAGATAATACACCATAATCAAATGGATTTTATTCCTGAGATGCAAGGATGGTTCAACATATGCAAATCAATAAATGTGATTTGTCACATGAACAGAATTAAGGACAAAAACCATATGATATCTCAATAGATGCAGATAATAGTTGATGAAATTCAGCATCACTTCATGATAAAAACTCTTATCAAACTAGGTATTGGAAGGACATACCTCAAAATAATATACATCATATACGACAAACCCACAGCCAACATTATACTTAAAGGGGAAAAACTGAAAGCAATCCCCCTAAGATCTGGAACAAGATAAGGATGATCACTTTCACCAATCCTATTCAACATAGCACTGGAAATCTTAGCCAGAGCAATCAAGCAAGAGAAAAAAATAAAAAGCATCCAAATTGGAAAAGAGGAAGTCAAATTAACTCTGTTCGCCAATGATACTATCTTATAACTAGAATATACTAAAGACTCCTCCAAAAAACTGTTAGATTTAGTAAGTGTAAAGTCTTAGGATATAAAATCAACATACAAAAATCAGTAGCATTTCTATATACTGACAATTGAACTGAGAACCAAATCAAGAGGTCAATCCAATTTACAGTAGCTACCAAAAAACAAAAACAAAAACAAAAAACAACAAAAAAACTCACCTAGGAATACATTTTACCAAAGAACCCTACAAGGAAAACTACAAACACTGATGAAATAAATTATATTAATAGATAGCACAAACAAAGGGAAACACATTCCATGATCATGGAACGGAAGAATCAATATTGTTAAAATGACCATGCTGCCCAAAGCAATCTACAGATTCAATGCAATCCTTAACAAATTACAAATGTCATTTTTCACAGAGTTAAAAAGAAACAATCCCCAAATTCATATGGAACCAAAAAAAGAACCCAAATAGCCAAAGCAAGCCTAAGCAAAATGAACAAAGCTGGAGGCATCACAATACCTGACTTCTAATTATACTACAAGGCTACAGTAACAAAAAAGCATGGTAGTGGTGCAAAAAAGGACACACAGATCAATGAAACAGAATAGAGAACCCAGAAAAAAAGTTACCAACCAACTCATTTGAGAAACAGTTAATAAAATCATACCCTTTTCAATAAATGGTGTTAGGAAAACTGAATAGCAATATGCAGAAGAATGAAATTGGACCTCTCTCTCTCACCATAGACAAAAAGAAACTAAAGATGGATTAAAGACATAAACATATGACCTGAAACTATAATAATACTTCAAGAAAACATAGGGAACTTCTTCTGGACATTGGTCTAGGCAAACAGTTCATGACTAAGTCCTCAAAATCATAAGCGGCAAATCCAAAAATAGACAAATGGGACTTAATTAAACTAAAAACCTTCTGCACAGCAAAAGCAATAATCAACAGAGTGAACAGACAACCTGAGGAATGGGAGAAAATATTTGCAAATGATGCAAATGATAGGGGATTGATATCCAGAATTTACAAGGAACTCAACAACAACAAAAAAACCCCCAAATGACCCCATTAAAAAGTGGGCTAAGGGCTGGAATAGACATTGTCAAAAGAACACATACACATGGCCAAAAAGCATATGAAAAAATGCTCAATATCACTAATCAACAGGGAAATGCAAATTAAAACCATAATGAGATATCATCTTATATCAATCAGGATGGCTATTATTACTTTTTAAGTTATTGTTATTATTTTTAAGATTCTTTTGGCAAGGATTTCACTTTTATTTACATTTTTAAATTTTAATAGATTTAGGGGGTAAGAGTTGAATTCCATTATATGTATATATTGTGTAATGATAGAGTCTGGGCTTATAGTGTACCCATCACCCAAGCAGTGTACATTATACCCTGCAGGTAACTTTTCATCCTTCACTCATTCCCATCTGCCCCCTATGAGTCTCCAATGTCCATTATACCACTCTGTGTGACACTGTGTAGCCATAGTTTAGCTCCCATTTGTAAGTGAGAACGTGCTGCATTTATTTTTCTGTTCCTGAGTCACTTCACTTAGGATAATGCCCTCCAGTTCCATGCAACTTGCTACAAAAGCAATTATTTCATTCTTTCTTATTGACGAATATGACTCTATGGTGGGGTGTGTGTGTGTACACAGTTTGCAAATATTTTCTCCTATTCCATAGGCTATTTACTCTTTTGATTATTTCTTTGGCTGTGCAGAAGGTTTTTGGTGTAATTAAGTCCAATTTGTCTATTTGTTTTTCTGTGAAAAGGTCTCACTCTGTTGCTTGGGCTAGAGTGCAGTGGCATCATTACAGCTCACTGCAAACTCAAACTCCTGGACTCAAACAGTCCTCCTGCCTCAGCCTCCTGAGTAGCTGGGACTACAGGCACTTACCACCATGCCCAGCTAATTTTTGTATTTTTAGAGTCTTGCTATGTTTTCTATATTTAGGGTCTTGCTATGTTGCTCGGGCTGAACTTGAACTCCTGGCCTTAAGTGATCCTTCTGCCTTGGCTTCCCAAAGTGTTGGGATTACAAGTGTGGGCCACCAGCTGAATATCTGGTCTGTATATATTTGTTTATATTGCATTTGCTTTCGGGGTCTCAGTCATAAATTCATTGCCTAGCCCAATGTCCAGAAGAGTTTTTCCCAGGTTTTCTTCTAGGATTTTTATTGTTTCAGGTTTTTCATTTAACTTTTTTTGTTTTGTTTTTTTGAGACAGAGTCTCACTCTGTCACCTGGCCTAGAGTGCGGTGGCCTCATCATAGCTCACTGCAACCTCAAACTCATGGGCTCAAGCAATCCTCCTGCCTCAGCCTCCTGAGTATGAGGCTGTGCCACTGTGCCTGGCTAATTTTTCTATTTTTTTTAGTAAAGATTGGATCTTGCTCTTGCTCAGGCTGGTCTTGAACTCCTGGCCTCAAGTGATCCTATTGCCTTGGCCTCCCAGAGTAATAGGATTACAGGCGTGAGCCATCATGCTTGGCCTACATTTAAGTCTTTATTTCATCTTGAGTTAATTTTTGTACAAGATGAGAAATAGGGATCCAGTTTCATTTTTCTGCATACTGCTATCCAGTTATCCTAGCACCATTTATTGAAAAGAGTATTTCCCCACGAATGCTCTTGTTGACTCTCTCAAACATCACAGGTTCTCAGTACGTGACTTTATTTCTGCATTCTCTATTCTGTTCCAATGATCTATATGTCCATTTTTATACCAGTATTATGCTGTTTTGGTTACATTAACCTTGTAGCATAATTTAAAGCCAGGCAATGTAATGCTTCTAGTTTTGTTCTTTTTACTTAGGACTGCTTTGGCTATCTGGGCTCTTTTTTGGTTCCATATGAATTTTAGAATTGTTTTTTCTAATTCTGTGAATAATGACATCGGTATTTTTATAGAAATTGCATTGAATTTGTAGATTGCTTTAGGTGGTATGGTCATTTTAACAATATTGACTCTTCTGTTCCATGAGTACGGGATGCTTTTCCATTTGTTTCTGTCATCCAAAATTTCTTGCATCCCTCCTTGTAGGGATCTTTTACCTTCTTGGTTAAATTTGTTTCAAGGTGTTTTTTTTTTTCTTTTGCAGCTATAATAAATGGGATTAAGTTCTTGTTTTGGCTTTCAGCTTAATTGTTGTTGGTGTATAAAAATACTGATTTTTGTACATCGATTTTATAACCTGAGACTTTGCTGGGTTTATTTATCAAATCTAGGAGGCAACTGGAGGATTCTTTAAGTTTCTCTAGGTACAATACCATATCATCATCAAATAGGGATAATATGACATCCTCTTTTCCAATTTGGATACTTTTTCTTTCTTTCTCTTGCCTGATCACTCTAGCCAGGACTTCTAGTACTATGATGAAAAGAAGTGGTGAAAGGGGGCATCCTTGTCTTGTTCCAGTTCTCAGGGGGATTCTATCAACTTTCCTCCTCTCAGTATAATGTTGGTTGTGGGTTTGACAAATATGGCTTTTATTATTTTGAGCTATGTTCCTTCTATGCTGAATTTTTTGAGGGTTTTAATCATGGAGAGGTGTTGGATTTTTATCAAATGTTTTCCTGCATCTATTGTTTTCCTGATCATCTATCATTGAGATGATCATATGGTTTTGGTTTTAATTACTTTATGTAGTGAATCACATTTATTTACTTGTGTATGTTGAGGCATCCTTGCTTCCCTGCGACAAACCCCACTTGATCATGGTGAATCATCCTTTCGATGTGCTGTTGGATTCAGTTTGCCAGTATTTTTTTTTTAATTGGGGGAAAACTACAAAGCATTTACAGTACAATGTTTACAGTCACAATTTGTAGTGAGCTGATTTCCCAAAATATATTACCACTCAAGTTGACTTATCTTGTTACATTCAAAAACCTACTCTGTCA
>CAUYRT010066789.1:0-41143 GCA_963574885.1 Lepilemur ruficaudatus | reverse complement strand
ATTAGTAAATTTACCAAGTTGTACAGCTATTCACATAAAACAGTTTTAGAGGATTTCCTTCCCCCTATTGAGACCCCTAATTCCCATCCCCAAATACATTTCAAGCATGCCCCTCCCCTCCACAGTGCTCACCACATCTCTCAGATGTGGGTCTACCCCCCAATCCCTGAATCCCTGGTGACCACCATCACCATTTGAGCACCATAGTGTTAATCAGTCAGTACCAATTTGATGGCGAGTACATGTGGGGCCCATTCTTCGATTCTTGTGTCAACTCACTTTGAATAATGGGCTCAAGCTTAATCCGGGATAATATAAGCGGTGCTAGCTCAGTGTCGTTTCTTAAAATTGAGTAATATTCCTTTGTGGACATATACCAAATTTTAACAATCCACTCATGCATTGACGGGCACTTGGGTTGTTTCCATGACCTAGCAATAGTGAATTGTGCTGCCATAAACATTCAAGTGCAGATGTCTTTATAACAGAATGTCTTATGCTCTTTTGGGTAGATGCCTAATAATGCTATTGCTGGATTGAATGGTAATTCTATTTTTAGCTTTTTGAGGAATCTCCAAATTCTTTTCCACAGAGGTTGCACTAATTTGCAGTCCTACCAGCAGTGTAAGAGTGTTCCTGTCTCCCCACATCAATGCCAGCATTTGTTGTTTTGGGATTTTTTGATAGAGGCCAATCTCACTGGGGTTAGGTGGTATCTCATTGTGGTTTGATTTGCATTTCTCTAATGATTAGAGATGTTGAACTTTTTTTTTTTGTGTTTGATGGTCATTATTCTGTCTTCTTTGGAAAAGTTTCTGTTCATCTCCTTTGCCCATTTATAAATGGGGTTGTTTGATTTTTTCTTGTTAATTCTTTTGAGTTCTAGGTAGATTTTTGTTATGAGACCTTTGTCAGAGGTGTAGAGAGCAAATGTTTTCTCCCATTCTGTAGGTTGTCTATTTGTTCTAGTGATAGTTTCTTTGGCTGTGCAGAAGCTTTTTAATTTCATCAGATCCCATTTGTTTATTTTTGTTGCTGCATTAATTGCTTTGGGGGTCTTCTTCAAGAAATCTTTGCCTAGGCCGATGTCTGAAAGGGTCTTCCTAACATCCTCTACTAGGATTCTTAAGGTTTCATGTCTTAGACTTAGGTCACAGTAGTAACTTTTATCTGCTGTTTTCCCAGCATTTTCCAGAGCCCACTCTTGGGATTCAGCCTATATTCACAGAGATCCCTGAGCAACAATTGCTTTTTATCACAGAACATAAAGTGGCATGGGGTTTGCAAATATAATGTTCACAATTTGCCACAGAATGCAGCATTTTCCTCCTCCTCTTTTTCTTCCTCCTCTTTCTTCTTCTCTAAAAGGAGAAAAATAATTGCATTTGTTTCCATCTCAGCACATTGTTAAAGATAGTTTTTGAAGGCTAGCTAGGGAAATGGCAGAGTTTGGGTACACTATTTTAAAGCGAGAAAAGAAAGATATTACTGCTGATGTAAACAAGGGCCCTTAAAATATTTTTGAGCCTTTTGTCAACACACCTCTTAAAATGTGGTTTCTGTGTTTGTGAAAAGACAGGTACATAGTACAGAAACTACGAATGTATGAGACAGAAGCCCAACATATACCCTTAATGTGGGTTAGCACAGTCAAAACTCCAAAATATTTTTAGCTGTGCTCCAGTTAATGACAAGGAGATAATACCGGCACCTGCTTTTATATTCTATAACATGAGAGAAAATTTGAAGGCTATTGAGCATTGAATTTTCCTATTGTACTGCAATTACAGGAACACCTGTGTTACCTAGCTCTGCACTGAGCCCCATGAAATGCAATGTTCCCGAGCTGTCAAAACGTCTCATTTCTTGCCTTTAATTCAGGAGCCTAATTGTGGTAGATCTAGCTATTATGTTGGGCTATGCCTCATTTATAAGCATACAGTGGAAAGGCTAATTATTTTAGATTTAACTCAAAGGGCTCTTGTACACATTCACCTAGCTCTGTGTACCTTTCTTTACATATGACTTATGGTATATTTGCAAAAGAAAAATTGAGTCTTTTGCAATATAAAAATAATCCTTAAATCATCAGGATGCTTGACAGAACATGACAACCTGGACTCAAATCCGTGGTCTTTGACATATCTCAGCTCTAGGGTCTGAGTTGTGTAGTTTGAGCTCTGTCCAAATACAAGTAAGCTGAAGTGGTATAGTTGCAATATCTGAACAAATTTATGGTAAATGGGACTTGATTAAATTGAAAAGCTTCTGCACAGCAAAAGAAATAATCAACAGAGCAAATAGACAACCAGGAAATGCAAATTAAAACCACAATGAAATATCACCTTACACATATCAGAAGGGCTTTTCTTAAAAAGTCCAAAAACAATAGATGCTGATGTTGATGCAGAGAGAAAGGAACACTTATATATTGTTGGTGGGACTGCAAATTAGTACAACCTCTATGGAAAACAGTATGGAAATTTCTGAAAGAAATAAAAGTAGACCTACCATTTCATCCAGCAATTCTACTACTTGGGCATCTACTCAAAGGAAAATAAGTTATTTTATCAAAAAAGCACTTGCACTTGAATGTTTATTGTAGCACAATTTACAATTGCAAAGGTGTGGAATCAACCCAAGTGCCCGTCAATTCATGAATGCATTAACAAAATGTGATATGTATGTGTGTGTGTGTATGTATGCACGTGTATGTGTGTGTGTGTGTGTGTGTGTATATATATATATATATCATGGAATACTACTCAAACATAAAAAGGAGTGAAATATCTTTTACAGCAATTTGGACGGAACTGGAGACCATTGTCCTAAGTGAAGTATCTCAAAAATGGAAAAACAAACACCACATGTACTGTCTAATAATTTGAAACTAATCGATGGGCACAGAGAGAAGCAAAAATTATCAGAAATCAAGAAGTGGGGAGGAAGGGGGTGGTAAAAACCTACCTATCAGTTACAATGAACACTATTTTGGTGATGGGCACACTTACAGCCCTGACTTAAGCATTATAAAAGTATCCATTTAACAAAAACATTTGTACTCCCTTAATATTTTGAAATTCAAAAAGAAAGAATAAGAAATAAAAAATATATTAGATAAATTATAGTAGAAATGTTATGTAGCTTTAGCATGAATGGAGACCATGGTACATAAATTACCTTTGCACATTGCTCCTACATTGCCTCATGCATACCTCTGATTGTGAGGCCACTTTGTTCTATAACTGTGTTTATGTGTCTGTCACTTAATTATGCTTATGTGCTTGTGTCTGTCGCTTCAACTACCTGAAGTGCAGAGCTGAGTCTTTTACATTTTTTTTATTCCTTGCCTGGCATAGAGCTTGTAAATAGTGGTCTTTTGAGGCTTAAGTAACTAACTAGTGTTTAATATTTTAGTAATGGTAAGTACAGTCATCGGAATAAAAATGTTTATTGTGTTCACTGGTATAGATATAAGGGAAACTTTATGCTTAGAAGATTAATCAGGCCAATGCATTTATCGGAGTTAACATAATTCAAACTTTTTTTGTGTACGGTTGAGAACATTTGTCAATGCTCTGGAAATGCTGTAGGATTCTTAGGAATGTTAGTCTATAAATTTAATAAATTATTTTGCAAAGTCACTGTTGTATAAAAAAGAGGTAGATTCTGTTGCTCAGTATTATTAAATCTTTTCTAAAAAATTTATATTCCTAGGTCTAGCTTCAAAGCCACTTATAAATGTCTCAGCTCAAACAAAGCCAACCGCGCCCTCTACTTCATGTAATGGGTTGCTTCTCTTCCGCCACCAGGGGGAGTTAATGCCCCATTGGAAATAAAAGTTAAATTAAGGCATCAATTTGCTCCAGTTTTTTTTTTTTTTAGTTTCAAAGTGTTATGGGAGTACAAATGTTTTTGGTTATATGCATCACTTTTGTAAAGCTTGACTCAGAGTTAAAAGTGTGCCCGCCACCAAGATAGTGTTTATTGTACCTGTTAGGTAGCTTTTCACCCCTTCCTTGCCCCCTGCTTGATTTTCTTTGAGATTTAATTCCCTCTAGGCATATGTGTGCTCATCAGTTAGTTACAATTTAATAGTGAGTACATGTGGTGTTTGTTTTTCCATTCTTTAGATACTTCACTTAGGAGAATGGTCTCTAGTTCCATCCAGATTGTTGCAAAAGGCATGAAGTCATCCTTCTTTTTCTTTATGAAGCTATGGTACAGTTATGGCATCGGATCAGAATTTTTTAATTCAGAGAAACTGATTCTTATGGAGATTGAGGCTACGATATTGGCCTTATTTATACCATTTATTGATGAACAAATTGAATTCTCTAAATGAATACTTTGAAAAATTGAGTAAATAGAAGTAATTTCTGAGAATATTACAGCTTTCCCTTAAATTTCCTAATACTGTGGCAAATTTCAGCTGCATGCTCTTTACAAAGATCAATTTTGAAAGTAGCACCTATAGCATAACCATGTTATTATGCTAATACTTAGATTAAAGGTTTTATGCTATAATGAAAGAGATACCCTGAATATCCTCTAATTAAAGAACATGATTTGACCGGAAGTAAAATTAAATCCATGGAATAGAGAGTTGACAGCAATGATTATATGAAATGGTTATATACTTAAATGAAATATTAACAGAATGGTTCTAAGTCCCATTGAAAAGACTCTTACTATGTCTATGGACTTAACACTTTAAGCTGATCAACCCTTCCCATTAAGCTTGTCATCTTCCTTTTTTAAATCTTAAAACAAATGTGTTCATTTATGCCTCTTTTAATTTGCAAGTATATAGTAATAAGCAAGATAGGTCTAGAGTAATTTTTGAAGCCATGTGTTGAGTAAAAACAAATAGCTATTAGATCTGTTAAGTGGCTATTTGCATTCAAAGGAAAATGAGACTAAATCACTGTCATTTAAACCTTCAGGAGGTCCCCACTGCCCTCTGGATGAGTTCAAGCCTCATAACGAGCCCCACCCTCTTCTGCCCACTGTTTAGCCTCCTCTCTACCAATCCTCCTCCACTTGGGATTCAACTGACTGACCTGTCTTCCACTTAACCCAAATGCTCCAGACTCTCTTTTGTCCCTGGACATTTTTACACATTTCCCCTGCCTGATGCTCCTATTTCTGTCTGGTTACTTTGTTCACATCCTTCAGGTCTCACAATAGAAGACACTTTCTCTAGTGCCTTCCTCTCATGTGCATAGTACTGGTTAGATGCCCCTATACCGGCCCTCCTAGATGAGTTTCTGTAGCTGTGACACTCTGCACAAAGGAATACTGATCGTCTCTTTACTCCACTGATTGTCTCGTGTGATTTCACGTTCTAAAGGAACAGGAACTGTCTTTCTTTATTCTATTTATCCCCAGTAGCAAGCATACGGTGTCTGGCATTTGGAAGGCTCTCATTAAGTGTTTCTTGAATGAAGGAATGAATTATTGAATGCATTCAGCTCATTATAGCTACTATGCTTTCTTCTGAAAAGGGTTCAATGACAGTTATAAGTACAAGTAGTTTAGGTTGATAAGATACTTAACAGTTGCTATAAGTCTCTCTTTGGCAGGCTTTGGTTTTCTTTTAAGGTCTCACTAATACTGTTTTTTGAAGTTAGAAAGGAAAGAAAAACTCAGTCTAACTCTACCACTTACCTAAGATTCGTACTCACTATGAAGTGAGTAAAACGAGGCAGCACCTCATCACAATTTGCTCACTTTTGTAGTTTGACATCAGGGGTCTAGTTACCTGAACTTACCTACCCAATCTCATTACCAAAAGTAGTCCCTCTACAGGTAACCTTCTCAGTTTAGGATTCCCCAAGCACTGTGATAAAGCAAAGCCTTACTATAGTTAATTTTGGAACTTATACAATAGGTGAAATGAATTAGATTTTAAAAACAAGACTTTGTTACAATTTTTATTACATGAATTTCTTTTATAATAAAGAGAATGGATATCTTTATGTAGAGTTTTAAAAAAGAGGCCTACTGTCATTCTGTGGCACAGCAGGGAACGGGGTTAAATCCCACGTGGGTACCCATAGTACAACTTTGCATTTAATGGAGTTTTTTGATTTGGCTTTCTTTCTCTATATTAATTTCTTACTTGTAACATAAAAAATAAATTTCCCCAATACTTTGCTTTTATGGAAAAGAAACTCAGAATGAAAATTCCTAACGCTCATTTGCCCTTATCTTTTGGGCAATACAGGAACATAAGGTATAAGCCCAGTTAAAAAATTAACTAGCTTGAATTTCTTTGTCTTTACTGATAGAAACCTGTCTCCTGGAAAGAGCATTAGCTTAGACCCCAGTCCGTTAGGTTAGACCTCTGTCCATTAGTCTCTGCTCCACGTTGCATGGTGTTAGTGTCATCGGCGTATATGAAGGTTACCTCACCTCCCTCAGCATTTCTGTCCATTTATATCTCCTCCATGCTACATAGTATAACATCCTTGACATATACTGGGATCCAAGACTAAATGTACTTTGTTTTGATGGAACGTTCAACGCATAGCCAGAGAGTTTTGGTTGCATGTGGGAAGGTCAGCTTGAATTCTGGCATCCCTTGCAAGTTTCCTTTAAGGCCTATCATCTTTGTCTTGCATGATGGTACATCATGATAGAGCATAATTAATGAGAATAAGTAGTATAAGTTAAGTGATCTTTTTTATAGCTGTTACTTTTACAGCATGTAACGAACCTATGTTATAAAACTACAATAATTATGAGATTTTAATTTCATTGACCTTAATTTCATATTCTATTAAATTATAGATTCATTATTCTTATTGAAGAGGATTATTTTATTTTAATGATCAAAAAATCAATGAGTATCGCCAGAAAAACAGTCATTGAAATTTTATTTCCAATTGAAGGCAATGACAATCCAATAAGAATCAGAATCTTCTCAGCTTAAATAAAACCTCCCTTTGGTAAGCATGAAGTATTTAAAATGGTCTGTACTGAGTGCTTACTAAGTTTGGTTATCATTAGATAAATGGCATTTTTGTACAATATACATTTTTTTAAGAGGCCCAAGATACTAATTTTCTACACTGATGTATTAAATAGATGAGCATTTTTGAGCTATGCTTCAGGGAACACTAGTGTCCTGAGAACTGTTAAAAGGTGTTTTGGGAAAAAAGGGTTCGTTGGCCAAATTAGATTGTTAAATGTTGCAAGCTAAATCCCCACCCTAACGACTCACAATATGCACCAGCACTTCCAAGTCTCTGAGAGCAACCAATGTAAAGAAACCTGTTTAACAGTGTTTAACTTAGTATTTCCTAAACCTCTTTTTGAAACTTTTAATCTTCATAACGGTCAAATAGTATATAAACTCAGGAAATCATGAAAAACAAATGTACAACCTGATGAATTATAAGATGAACATCTCGGCAAACAGCTGCCAAGTTCGGAGATAAAACATTCCTAGCCGTATCACACACTGTCCATGTGCCCCCATCTCAACCAAACCTCACCACTATCACTCCCACTAATAGGGACCACTATCTGGGCTTCTTTGGTAATTTATTTCTTATATTTCTTTCCCACACGCATGCCACTGAAATTTAGTTTTGTGTTTTTATCTGTACCTAAGCATTTTAAAATTTGGGTTTTTTTTCCTTTTCTCTCATTAATTTGCTGATTTTTTTTCTCCCTATGGTAGTTTTCACATGCCTCGGTCCTCTGGTTTGCTTATGTATTGACAAAAAGTTTAATGAGATTCAGGTTTAGTTATTTCAGAAGCCTACTTCATAGATGGTAATATTTTCTTCCATCAGAAGAAATTAATGATTGATTATCTTTCTTTTTGTGATGTTAGCAGTCATTGACTAGATCTATTAATTTCATTAGGCTTTACAAGACAATGATTGGATTATTTAATTATTTCTTCATTTATTAGTTGTAATACTTCCACAAAAAATTTCACTTCATCTGTACTAGAATGTTTATAGCAGCACAAGTCATAGTTGGAAAGATGTGGAAACAACCCAAGTGCCCATCAATAATAATGGATTAATAAAGTGTGGTATAAGTATACCATGGAGTCCTACTCAGCCACAAAAAACAATGGGGATCTAGCACCTCTTGTATTATCCTGGACAGAGCTGGATGGAGCCCATTCTACAAAGTGAAGTATCACAAAAATAGAAAAACAAGCTCCTCATGTAGTCATCATCAAATTGGTATTAATTGATCAACACTTATGTGCACATACAGTAGTAGCATTCATTGGGTGTTGGGCAGGTGGGAGCGGCGAGGAGGGAATGAGTATATTCACACCTAATGGGTGCGATGCTCACCATTGCGTGGATGGACACACTTGAAGCTCTGACTTGGGCAGGGCAAAGAAAATATGTGTACCTCCGTAATATTGTGAAAAGAAAAAAAAGAGAATAAGGTGAACTAAAAACACTTCAAATAAAAAAATCACATTTGGAATGCTACAGAAATTTTATAAAATAAATTCAGTGAGCAGTATAGAAGTTCTTCTCATTCTGTTGTATTTCATTTTTCAAAAAAGCCTTAATATTTTAGGCAAAGTGACTCCTCACAAAACCACATTTGTTAGATAGGTAGGCAGATACAGATATCTGTACGTATATATACAATCATTTTATGTGTGTAAATTATTTAAAGTGAGTAGAGAAGGAATCTCGAGAAGAAAGCTTTTTTGCTTCTTTGGCTCCTGGGTTAGGACCTGAGCTCACCTTCCTCCACCCTCTGTCTCCTGATAATAACTCTTGCTCTCTCCCTCTAGCTCCTCCTTGGGGTGATCCAAGACACCGAACGCTGCAATTCAATAGAATGCAAGCAGTCCCTGCCATGGAAGTAATAGTATCACAGGGATCATGAGGAAAAGTTATCAAAAATGCAACTAAAGGTGAGGCGTGGTGGCTCCCTCCTGTAATCCCAGCACTTTGGGAGGCTGAGGCAGATGGATAGCTTTATGCCAGGAGTTTGAGACCAGCCTGGGTGACATAATGAGACCCCATCTCTATAAAATATTTTAAAAATAGCCAAGTGTTGTGTATTGCACCTGTAGTCCCATCTACAAGGGGGGCTGAGGCAAGAAGATCTCTTGAGCCCAGGATTCTGAGGTTGTAGTGAGCTAATATCATGCCACAGCACTCCAGCCTGGGTGGCAGAGTGAGACCCTATCTCCAAAAAAACAAACAAACAAAAAAAAGCAACTAATTAAATTCCTTTTGTTACTGCCATACAATGGTATTTGAAGCTGTCTTTATATGATAAACAAAAGTATTTGACCCACACCTATTTTTTTTAGAGAGAGCACAATTCAATATTCTATTGTTCAAGTTTTAATAAACTTTTGCAAAATAGACCTGAAGTTATACATTGAAGCTAAATTATGTCTGAAATGGGTTCCTTTAAATAGTTTAGAACAAATGATTTCCAGATGAGAGTGAAAACTCAAAAATAGAGCCTGGAGTACTCCAGGCTGTTGAGTTGGATTATGGAACTTGTAGGCAAAAACAAAATGAAGGCCCCAAATCTGCTGAAAGTGTGTATTTTTGGTCTCTTTGCACCTTTGAGAATGTTCATCATGGATGCTATAGGATTTCTGTCAATTTCTAAAATAGCCAAATATTCCACTTCCTTTAGAAATCTAAATAAATAAGAAGAAACACAGCTTCTTTCACAGAACACAGCATAAAGTTCATAATCAAAGTTGGGAGCTAAATCAATTAGCTGGGGCGATTCAGGGCAGGCTGAGGCTACCTCTGCATTGCCTCTGTTCTCCTATTCCTTTCCATTTTTTGGATTTTTTTTCTTTTCCCTGCCTTACTAGATACATAGTTGCTTTCTGCCCTAGGGAACGAGAAACAAGAAAAGACTATGTATCCTTTATTTTTTCACAGAATGTTCTTTTTCAAAACCAGAAAATATTACAGAATCATAAAATAATTTCAGAGTCACATTTTCTTGTGACAAATTTATTCCATTTTAATCACAGTGAATATATGTGGCAGCTTACCATTATAAGAACAATGTAATATAGAAGTAAAAGACCAGAATTTTGGTTTGGGAAAATCAGGGTTTGAAGTTCAACTTCAATGCCTACCAACAAGTAACAATCTGCCTGAGCCTTAATTTTCTCCTCTGTTTAAATGGGAATAATACCTAGTTTTCAAGGATCAAGAATAATGCATATAAAGTCAACAACACCAATAAATTTAAGTAAATAAGTATCTTGTGGTTCAAAGTGTGTTTGACTAAAACTACTCTAATCATTCTAGGAAATAAAGCATTGACACATTCATTTGTCCCCTACCCTGTTTTCTCCTGTCTTCTTCCTTGCCCCCCTCTCATCACTGGATGTCCCAATTCTAACCATTCTTTAAATCCCAGTTCAAGGCACACCTATTCCTTGAAGCTTAGAAAGGCAATTCCTCCCTCCTTTATTACTGTCATGATAATATAGATATGCATTTTTTATAATAATTATTAACAAACAAGTGCAAACCTGTCACTCTTGTAGTAAGACATACCAGAAACCTGGGAATCACCTTCATCTGTAGCTGCAACTCCTCTAACCAGTCACCTTGTGGGGCTCCGTGCTGCCTATTCCCTCTGACACTCCCTTATCTCTTGCCCCTTCACCCCTCCCACTCCTTACCCAGCCCATGGAAAAGCCTCTAGATTGGTCTTCCTGCCTCCAGTCCTGAACCTCTGCAATTTTTTTCTCCATACAATCACCAGAATGTTCTTTCAAAGCAGGCATCTCATCATATCACCAATTTTGTCCATTTGTTTTCCTTTGTCTACTTAATACAAGTCCAAGTCTGGGTCATGGCCATGTTCTCTTTCATTTGAAGGCAGGTTTGGGCTCTCACAGCTCACCCTGCTGGACTTGCAGCCCAGCTTCCCCACTTACTAGCTCTGTGACTTAGGCACCCACCGACTCCTTTAGCTTCAATTTCATTTCCACGAAGTGAGGATTGCTGGAAGCATTAAATGCAATAATAAATTTCTAGTGATTAGCAGAGGGGCCCCCACATAATGATCACTTGGGAAATGGTCATTATTATTGTTCACAATGTGATCTTTGACAGGTATCTCTGCCCTCGTCTTCTGCTTCTCCGCCTCCAATTCCACACACCAGTGGTTCCCTGACCTCTTTGCCTTAGAACATACTATTACTTCTATCTGCAAAACTCTTTATCTTTGCTCATTTCCTTAAGAATAGTAATAATAATAATAACACGTAGCAAATATGACTCAGTGTCCACAATTTTAGGCATGCAAGAAATAAAAGGTTTTTTATTTTATTAAACTAAAATTAATTTTATATTTTGAGCTCCATTTCTCTGGTGGGTAAAACTTGCTCTTGACCAACTCAGAAATTCACCTCCCTTTTACCATCTCCTTGAGGCCAGGTCTAAGTTCTGAGCCATTCACACAGCACCAAGGTGCTGGGAAGGAGCAGTTGTGTGGTGAGGTTTATCAGTCTGTGTCCCATCCCCTGATAATGGTACTGTTTCATCTAGCCCTTGGCTACCCTGCAGGTAGAGCTGGGAACTCTCTTTGCAATTTTCATGACCCTCGTGGGCACTCGGGTATTTGTTCTGCTACTTCTGCATCACTCTAAAGCAGTGAGATGGTTTCTGACATTTCTGCTTAGAGCCTCCCAGACAGTGGTTTCTTCTCTGGGATCCTGTCATCTCTCTGAGCAGAATTCTGCCAGCCTGTGAGTCCCTGGTCTTTGCAGAGGCTCTGTCTACCCTCTCTCACCCAGGTTTACTTTTTGTGCAGGAGGTAGCACAACATCCCCTCTGAGGGATCCACTAGCAGAAACTCTGTGAAACCTCCTTTTCCACTTCATCTACGCTGACTTATCAGAGTCTTTCCTGAGCCTTCAGAGTGTTCATTTTATACTCAAAAGTTGTTTTTTGTCTGCTATGCCTATAACAAAACTCTCAATAAAGCAGTGAAATCAGCAGCCTAGCTGCTCTAATTGGAAACAGTAAAGTGATAATAGGCAATATTTGGAAGAAAAAATATTGCTTACATTCCAAAATATTATCACAGTGCAGTATTAAAAATAGCTCACATTTATTGAGTGAGTTAGACAGATCCATCCTCACACAATTTACAGTCTGTATCAGTCAGGGTCCCAACAGGCAACAGATGGTGCACTCAAATTAAGATGCTTTGAGTGGGGTTTAATAAAGGGACTATTTGCAAATGTGTGGGCAGGGTGTGGATAAACCAATAGAGATAATGCAGCCCCCCGGGGCTACTGACGTGGTATGGAGGATTGCCATCACCAGACCTAAAGGGACAAGGAAAGGGAGAGGTAACTAGAAGCCAGAGGTAGAGAGTCATGGAGATCTGCCACCTTGAGTGGAGCAGTGACCTGTAATTAGGAGCCATGGCCAGCCAGAGGCAGCCTTGTCAGACAGTACGCAGACAGGGGTAGCCCCCGCAGTGAGAAGCCTGTGGAGCAAATGCCACCTCCCTCATCTCCTTCCAGGGATCACCAGTGGGATATTAGAGTACAAGGGAGACCTGTGGATGTAGCCCATGTGGGTCAGTTTGTGAAGCAAAGAACTAGGTGGAAAATGGAGAGTGTATCCACAGGATCGAATGGAAGGTATCCAGCACACAGTCTGTGAGAAAACACTTAGGGATTCTTCAAAGTTCAACTTCTTCTTAGTCAGCTCAGGCTGCCATAACAAAATACCACAGACCTGGTGGCTTAAACAACAGACATTTATTTTCTCACGTTTCCAGGGGCTTTAAGTCCAAGCAAGGTGTCAACAGGTTTGGGTTCTGGTGAGGGCTCTTTCCTCGGCTTGCAGACAGCCACCTTCTTGCTGTGTGCTCACACATGGTCTTTCCTTGGCGCATGAGTGCAGAAAGAGAGACCTCTCTCTCTTCCTTTTCTTATGAGGCCATTAATCCCCTCATGAGGGGCCCAGCCTGATGACCTCATCTAACCTTAATCACTTCCCAAAGACCTCATCTCCAAATACAATACTGTTACCTTGGGGGTTAGGGCTTCAATATACGAATTTTGGGAGGGGACATAAACATTCAATTCATAACAAACTCAGATAGCACTTTATTTGTAAATCCTTCCCCATGTAGTAGAGTTGGCTTTTCGATTTTACTTCATGCTGCAATGCTTTGTACATACCTGTGTGAGGGACACGCAAACTGTATAACTATTAATGAGTATCTTTCTCCTTCACTGGATCAAGACTGTCATTGGTGTCAAAAAAAAAAAAGGCAAAATTTTGTCTCTCCTTCCTTTTGCTTTTTTTTTTCTTTTCCTGACACCAATGACAATGCCTAAAATATAAAATCTAGTTTGCTAAACAAACATATAAATGAATGAATGACCTCCTCTCCATTGCTCAAGATCAAACCTCTTAAAGGACAATTTTTTCATGGATAAATAAACTAATTCATGATCTCCTCCTTCTTTCGCTGGTAAAATATATGTTGTTTAGCCATGGCATTTTGCAAATAAAACTCTAGTATTTGTCAAATTACAAACTGGCTTGTTCTGATTTTGTGTATTTCAGATACAGTAAGGGAAAAGAGGAAGAGGAGTTTGTGACAGGGTGTTAAAATATATTCTGTATGTATCTGGAGCCAGGCAGAGCTCTGAAGTTCCCTAACTTGTCAACATAGAGCTTACATCTATTTGTGCACAAATGATAACAGAAATTCAGCAGGAAACTCATACCCACAATTCCATCTAGAAATATAATACAACTTAATGGATTTTTTGTCAGGATAAAGTTTTCTGCCTTTGAAAAAAAGCAAATGCATATAGATGAACTGGGATTAATAATCAATTATCTATCTCACACAGAGGTACAAATACAGCTGTGCAATCTGTGCACTGCACAAAGGCTCTGGGTCAAAAAGAGAGTCGAGACTTTCCTTGACAAACCTGGGCCCTGACATGTGACTGTACACACCTGGAGGAAGAGTGCTCTTTTAGTTTTTTTCACAGAAAGGTATAATTTATGAACCCAGAGTGGGTACCTTTTACAATTTACCCAGGGGCCTCTTCATGCCAGCAGCAGCCAAGACCTCAAGCTCAACCTCAAATTCTCTATACCCAAATAAGCTCTATATCCTGTGCATCTTTTTTTTTTAATAGTATCATCATTATCCTAAACTTGCTTGCTCAAGATCAGGGTATTATTTTTGACTCTATCACCTCCTTTAATTCCTCCATCAGTTATCAATTTAAGTTCTCTTATTGGAATAAGGAGAAATTTAAATAAATCGAAATATTCTGTGTGCAATTGTATGCCAGGAATTATATTAGCACTTTAGGAAAAGTAAGAAGAATGTAAGAAAAAGTCCAGACTCTCAAAAACCTAAGTATTTGGTTTGGAAGATAAAATAGATAAAGCCATGGCATGACAAATAACTGAAAAGGACAATAAATGAAAAGTGTCCAATGATAAGAGCAGAAACAGTCATCACCATCACCCTGTGTCCCAGACTCCATCCTCCTTCATGCTGCCCTCGGGCCTCTCCTAATCCCCAAGAACTGGATTAGGGAGCGTGGTAACCTCCTGCTCCCTGAATCCCCTTCCCCTGTTGCCACCCAATAAAATAATCAATGTTTTCTAAATATTTTGTAAAAAATGATTATGGGCATTTTATAAAACTTTATCATTTTTAATAATGGAAAGCATACAATCTAAGGGAAAACAAATAAAGAACATGATACACAAATGCATTCTCAAGACAAGCCCCTCCAAATATTTTGCTCACAAAAGTCCAAAAACATTTTTTTCATCTACATAGCTCCTCTTACCTTTTTAAGTTTACATCTAAAATTTTTCAACCTATCTTTAAGTAATTGCAAAGGATGCAATTTCTGGCATACTGTAAATGTTGGCTAGTTTAAATTAAAATGTTACCAAGCTCATTTAAATGTATCCAATGGAAAATTACCAGAGGAATTTGATACCCTTCATCATTCATTTAAAAAATACATGAACAAACTGTTTTTATATCATTATTTTTTTCTCCTTGAATTCATATTTCCGTTCCATTTCCCTGCAGAATTTTATCCTAATGTAATATATTTTTATGCATGATTTCTTTTATTGGCAACCCATCCATATATTTCTGTTTCCTGGAACCATAAGACTCTAAATGTTTTAGTTAAATTAATTTTTTAATAATTATTACATAATTAATGAAACTGACAAATACATTTGATATTTTGATAAATAATTAGTAAACATACCATGTAAAATATTAGCAGAAATACATATCTGAGTGAGATAGATGAAATTTTTTAAATTGGCTCATGAATCTATGAATGCATATTAATTACTGCTAGAATAAGATGCATCAAGTCTGTTTTTTTCTTTTATATAGAAGTAAGCATTCATAAATAAATAAGTAGTTGGAAATAAAAGTTTTTCTTTTCCCCATAGTTTTATGTTAAAAATCATACCTTATCTAAAATCAAAAATTAATAGCCAACTATCAACCTAATTAGATTCCTCATTAAATTTTATTGAAAGGAATGCATTGGAAAGTGCTTATCACATAAAAAATTATTTTCAGTTTCTTTATTAGAGGCTTTCACTTCCTTAACACCAACAACAATATTTTGAATTGTCATCTTGTCTGATATGCAGGAGGCTCACCCAACCCAGAGCCATGCACCAGAATGAGCCCTGGATTGGAGACAGAGGAAAATTTCGCCTTTGGAAGTGGGAGAAAGGTCACAATGAAAGGAGAGGCAGAGGCTGAGAACCAGCGTGACACCTCAAACCACAAATCAGATTTAGAAAAAAGTACAAACAAAAGTTTTTAGAAATCAATTTCCCAAGTAGTGCCCTGAAAAGGTCTCTATGGGAGCCCAAAGACAGTCATGCCCCACTTTGGAGACTGCTGCCCTTAATCCACATCTTTTCTATCAGATTAGGTGACCTAACCCTTTCCATTTATAAGGCAGCTACACATATTAATCTTCCAAAAATAACACTTCACCCGGCCACTTTAGCATTCAATTAATTCCCAATGTCTCTCCAATGCATAAGAAATAAACACGTAACCCCATGAATCAATCTAAATGTGGCCCTTGGCCCTTCCCGGTCTGTCCTCCCACCTTGACCTCATTCCTGGGAATCTAAAATAAGCAGCCTCTGCTCTAGTCACAGTGGTATCCTTCCCTTTTAATGTGCTGATCACAGATCCTTTCTTTGCCCATGTGGCTTCCTTCGCCTGGAATGCCTCATCTGCTATCATCACCCTATTCTGATGTGATAATCTTCTTAGATCCCTTCCCCCAGGAAATCTCCCCTTCCCACTTGCAGAAGCAGACAATCTCTGAATTCTCATTAATGCATATATGCAACATGTCTATAAATATCTAGACTACTTTTTTATGAGGAGAGAGGAATTAATGCAAATTATTTAAGGATGTCCCTTCTCACCATTCCTTTTCAACATTATACTGAATTCTTAAGAAAAGAAAAGGCAACAAAGGTATACAGATTGGTAAGGAAGAAATAAAACCTGCCTTTGTTCACAGGTGATATGATTGTCTATGTAGAAAATCCAAAAGCATCAACAAAAAAAATCTCCCAGAATTAATTGATTACACCAAGGTTGTAAGATCCAAGGTTAATTTACAAAAGTTCATCACTTTTCTATGTACCAGCAATGAACAAGTGGAATTTGAAATTTAAAACATAATAACATTTACATTAGCCCCCCCAAAATGAAATACTTAATTATAAACTAAGAAAATATGTACATGATCTGTATGAAGAAATTATAAAACTCTGATGAAAGAATTCAAAGAAAAACTAAATAAATAGAGAGATACTTCATGTTTATGGATAGCAAGAGTCAATATTGTCAAGATGTCAGACCCTCCCAACCTGGTTTATAGATTCAATGCAATCACAATCAGTCCCAGAAAGTTATTGCGTGAACATTAAAAAAATGATTCTAAAGTTTATATGGGCAGGCAAAAAAGCCAGAATAGCCAACACAATATTGGAGAAGAACATAGGTGGAGAACTAATACTACCTGACTTCATGACTTAGTAAGCAAGGCAAATGCATTTCAAGACAAACTCAAATATTTTGTTCATGTACTTCACTAAGGCAAAGGCAATACGTCAAAGCAAACTGTACTAGAACACTGGGACACCCACATGCAAAAAAAAAAAAAAAATGAATCTAGACACAGACTTCTCACCCTTCACAAACATTAACTCAAATATGTCTTAAACATAAATGCAAAATGCAAAACCGTAACATAAAACTCCTAGAAGATAACACAGGAGAAAATCTAAACAATCTTGCATGTGGTGATGACTTGTTAGGTAAAAGAGCTATGTTTTATCTAAAACAAAGGCATAATCCATGAAGGAAATAATTGATAATCTGGGCTTTATTAAAATTTAAAAAGGTGCTCTGCAAAAGACAACATTAACAGGATGAGAAACAAGTCACAGACTGAGAGAAAATATTTGCAAAAGACATACCTGACAAAAGACTGTTATTCAAAATATGCAAAGAACTCTTAAAATTCAATAATAAAAAAATAAAAAGCATGACCAAAAAATGGACCAATGACCTGAACAGACACCTCACTAAAGAAGACATGTTGATCGAAAATAAGCATATGAAACAATGCTCCACATCATATGTCATCAGGGAATAGCAAATTAAAACAATCAGATACCACATATTCTCATTACAATGGCCATTAGTCAAAACACTGACAACAGCAAATGCTGGCAACTCTCACGCACATCCTCTCTCTGTAATGCCTTTAAAATGCTGAAGGTTCCAACTTCCCTTCTGGCAAAACAGCCAGTCTTGTTTGTGTTTGTCTTGTGTGCATCTTAAAAATCTTGCTTAATAAACCTCCATTGATTGAGATTTTTGCCTCAGTCATTTATTTGGGTTGACAAACCTAAAACTGCTTTTAAAAAAGTTAAAAACATCAGTTGTGTTGCTCAAACATATGCTGTTTTATTATTTATTATTCTTTTATATTTATTAATTTTGCATTCCCAGTCTAACAGTACATATCTTAAGAATAGTGTTATATTTCTGTATTTGTCACACTAACAAGCTAGAAGCTCAAAATAGGAACCATAAAAATGTTCATTGATTCAACCCAGACTCAACCATTAAATGTGAAATTGCCTTTTTTTCTTAATTGTTTTGGGACATCTACACACTTTTGCTAAAGAAAAATAATTCCAAAAATTTGGGCATCAAAGAATAAATTAAATCTTCCAAAGTATCTTTGGCAAATGAACTAGGTAAGTACTTATTTCATACAAATTTTCTCCAGTGGGGACAAAACTTTTGCAGCAGCTAAAAGGTATCATTCTTTTGCTCACTGGACAGTAGAATCCCCTGCAGGTTAGTGAACTGAAACTGTAGAATTCTACCAGAAAGAAATTCTGCTAAGTGAATGGATTCATGGGTTGTGAAATGCATTTTTTTCTCTGCAAAACTATAGTGTACTTGTCACAGCAACACTTTGGGTCCCTATGCCTGATGATGAAAAACATGGCTTTATTGTTTCCTGCACATTGTTGCATAACAGACCAGAAAATGGCAAAACAGAGATTGACTGTAAAACATTGAAATCTAATTAAAACCTCAACACCCATATTCTTAACCTTGGGTTTGTTTCATTTGCCACAGCCAACTATTGCCCTCATCTAAGGTAAATAGACTATCTAATAAAGGGCTGTATTTGGAGTTTCTTTGCAAGGCACAAGTAAAGTTATGGCACTTACCTCTCATAATGAATGTGTCCTCTACCCTAGAGGCCTGAAATCATCTATTGTTAGCTTGAACTCCAATTACAGTTATGATATATACTATTAATTTGATAATTACCTGATTTATATTACCTTGATATTTAAGTATTTAGAAGATACATATTTCCTCTCCAATGAAATTATACAGATGACACAAATTACAAACTTTTCTTTTACCAAAACCTTTTCTTTTACCAAACCAAAGGTTTATACAGTAATAGCCATGTACTCTGTGATCCATCAATATTTCCCAAGGAATCACAAGTAGGTTACAGCACAGTACCAAGTCTTCTAACAACATATCTGTATTGCCTTAATTAACAAACATTAACTTAGAATTTCTTTAGAATAGATTTCTATAAAATGACTTGAGTATTGTGAGGCTACATGTGTGAACTCCACACAAAGGTTGCAATGAGCGAGATGTTTATAAAAAAATGTAGACACTAAGTACAACTTTGTTGCTGACATCTGATGCTGATGTATCTGTAGACATCATATAATGTGCAAGAAAGAGGCAAAGGGCTGAAAGTGATTGGGTCCCCACAGGATTCTCTACCCCTTCCTTCTGTTAAGCATTTCCTTGTATCAGGCAGGTTCCTGAGGGTGCTGCGCACCAATGGCATCCAAGAAACCTGGCCAGGTACGTGGTGTGGTACCCACTGGGCACTGCCAAGTTGTGCCTGTGCAAAGCTGGTCAGAGCCTCCACAGGGCTGGCAGATGCAAGAGTGATCTAAATAAAACATGGGGCTGAGAAGATTGGATGTGCCATTGAAAAAGTGACCGATACCCCTCAATTCTGCTTTTCTGACTTGTATTTTTATTATTTGTTTAGATGTCTGATTCAATAATTTCAAACATAGACTCCTATGAAACACAAAGTGAGGCTTCCTCAACATTTATCTCCAGTGTCAGACATAGTGCTTACTTCACAGACATAACCATATAGAAGGATAAGATGCAATTCACCCTATTTCAGATTTGTGAGACCCCCCCATAGGCTTAGACCAAAACAGTGAGTGACAAGAGCTTCAACCTTCCACAGCACAGTGCCAGGCCTCCCGTGCAAACCATGCTCAGGGAATCTGAACATGCCTCTCACACATGCAGCACTCCCTGCATGCGAATGACCTCCAGTCTCCTCTAGGAGAGAATCAGTCTTTGGAGTGAGTTGTTAAAGAGCTGATGGGAAGTGATGGAGGTGCTTTGCATTCACTCCAAGAGAAAAGAGAGGAGAGGAGCTTTTAAAAAAAGCCATCTTAAGTACGTGTCCTCTGGAGCTTGGAGGGACGTGAGGTTTGGAACCTAATACATGCCTGATAATCACAAAACAGGTGGTTCATTGTCACTATCACCCACCTGGCCAAAGGGGAGAGAATTAGTGGGCTGCCCTAGGAGCAAACTGCACTTTACAGATGGCAGGGCAAGGATGCATGTGATTTTTTTCCCCAGGGGAGCTAAGTGGAATCTGGGAAGGACTTTGGTACTTGGATAGGGAACATCTACTATTTCTCTCTATACACTCACAGAGCATTTCACGTCTAACACCAGATGGGTAGGTATTTTTTCCCATCCTAAGCAATTCTCCTATTCTACAGATGCCCAATTAGTGTCCTACAATTTAATGCAATTCTAACACTGTCTACGTGGAGTTAGCATCAGACCCCTCAAGTTAAAGGGCTCAGACTTACAAGACTGCCCCCACTTCAGATGTCAATTTCAAGTTCAGGCTTCTCACACTTCTGACCAACCAACTGTAAGTCAGAAGTTTCTAAAACTCTTCCTTAGGTTTGATAATTTGCTAGGATGGCTTATAGAATTCAGATAAACATGATACATACTTATTAGATTACTGGTTTACTACAAAGAACACAACTCAGGAATGTCAGATGGAAGAGATGCACAGGGTAATGCAGGGGGAATTGGAGAGCTTCAGAGCTTCCAAGCCTTCTCCAGGCCTGCCACCCTCCAGGTAGTTCCACGTATTCACAACCAGAAGCTCTCCAAACCCCCTCCTTTTGGGTTTTTATGGAATGAAAACCTTTTGGGTTTTCATTACATAGGCATGATTGATTAAATCATTGATCACTGATAATTAACCCAACCTCCAACCCTTTTTCCCTCCTGGAGGTCAAGGTGTGTAGGTGAAGTCCCAACCCTCTAATCACATGGTTGGTTCCTCTGACACCCAACCCCTATCCTGAGGCTATCCAGGAACCGTATGCCACCAGTCATCTCATTAGCATATTAAAGACAGATCGGCTTAGAGATTCCAAATATTCAATCCATGGGCAGTGTGGGGGAGAAGGAAAACTCTCCCTTCACCCCAGGAAGGTTCACTGAAAGATAAATTCAAAATAAGGCAGATTAATAAGAGAAAGAGGTTACAAATTTTCTGTCCACATGAAGAGAATCACAAAGTGGAGGGATACCCAGTATCCCAATGGGGTCCAGAAGTTTAGATGCCCTCATTTTAGAGGAACGGAGGAGATGAGGAATATAGGTCATTCTGTGAAGTGGCAATAAATGGTTACTAGGGAGAATGAATGGATGAGGGAAAACAGATTGACTTGAAAATGATTCTCTTTGGAAACTAAATTAACTTGAAAGACAGGTATTATCTTACAATGATTTGGCCCAGGTCTGGTTGCATTCTTGATCTTCTTTCCTGCAATATATTGAGACAACAGAGAGAGGAAGGAAAAGCATCTGTTCTTTTTGATGGGTGCATCTGGTTTTATGCAGATAGAGGGAAAGCCCTTTCCAACACTTGCTGATCTCTAAAGACCTTTAATTCAAAAGGTCTTTATACCTTTCTCTATACCAACAAGTCGTGTTTTGGGGTGAAATTTCCTCTGTTTCTTCAGCAGGAAACCCCTGGTCTACAGACACATGGAACTTAAATGGGCCACGAGGGGAAATGTGCTGTTTTGACTAAAACTTGCCTATTCCTACTACCATATCCCATGGAATTCATTTGATTTCTTACCCCTAAAAGGATCAGTAACTCATTCTCTCAACTTGTCATTTTATTCTCTGTGTTGACTAATGAATATTTATTCAAACATCTGTTGTAGGATTTGTCATGTAACAAGAAAAAATTATTCATATATAAATATTCCTTTCTTTTTCTATATCTTTACTTCTTGCTCCCTTTCTAAGAAGGATACCTTCTGATTAGTTCCTGGATTATCTTCTGTAGTGCAGAATTTTGTAATAAGCTGAATTTCCTGAGAAAAGTGTTTAGGAGGTGGTTATATTTCTCCATTGTCCCTCCTAGTTGGAAACATCAATGAGGCTTCTGAAAGGCAAGAGTCACATTTATTTCATGGAAAAAAAGATTAAGTGAATAGAAGACCAGAATGGCAGCATGGGCGAAAGAGAAGGAGAGAATTTCAACAATCACCAAGGCAGAGCACTTCTGGGTTTCAGCAAAGAGAGAGTTTGGTTTTGGTGGGAATCTGAGAGTAAGGGGTAAAGAAAAAGGCTTTGGTGCAACTGCATGAGTCTAAGGATGGTGTCAAACAGGAGAAAGGAGAAATGTTGCTATTAGCTATGAATGTTACCAAAAGTTTGGCACTTGTCCACAAGGCCATATCAGAAGAATGAGGACAAGTGGTTTGAGGAGAAGGAAAGAGAAGTTTATTTCTTTTCTGGCAAAGGAAGAGGATGGAGACTACTGTCTGAAAAATACCATCGTCCTCATAGGAAGCAGAAATACAGAGCTTTTAAAGGGTGGGTTCTCAGCTTCAGGCAATTGCTATTCAACTACACTTGAGGATTCTAATCCTGCGGTCTCCACTGAAGACAATGACTTGACCTCCAGCCAGTACCTCCCTCTGCCAAGTCTGTGCTGGGCCATCTCCTGTAGCACAAAGAACAAAAGACATTAACCTGCCCCTCCTCTCAACCACTGGCCTGAGACAGGGGTGCAGGTTTTAGTTCTCAAAAAGGAGTGGAGGATGTTTTGAAGAGTCAGAAAATATTTTTGCTATTTTTTTCAAAAGATAGCTCTGTGACATATTCCCCACTGTCACTATTTCCCTTTCATATCTATGGAAGCAGGGATGACTACTCTGTTCATGAAGTTACTTCTAATAGAACAGTAATCATGAAGAATATTAAAAATATTCTTTGAAAGTGACATGGTGGCAGACACAGACCTTTCCTTGTATAAAAAAATTATTATGCCTTTTTTCTCCCAGTTAAAAGCAAAGTTTGGATAGCAGGCAGAGGGAGAACTTGACCTGAGCGAGTAGCAACATTAGCCACAGGAGATAAATCATGACTTGATAATCAGTCACTGCGCTGTTATTGCTCTTGGCCAGTGATTGCTTTAAAATTGAAAGTGTGTCCCAGGTCTGGCTAATAGGTATAATAGGAAATCTGACTTAGAGAGGAGAAGGGCCTTCATTCCTCAATAAAAGCACAAACCTGTTAAAAAAGAAGCCCTTTCCCCCTTCTCCTTCCTTCATTCTTTCTGTCTTGAAGCAGAATTGTGGATGAGATTAAAGCAGCCATCTTGGTCTTTGAAGATAAAGGCTAAGAAAATCTCAAGACCTACACATTGACATTATTGAGCCACTGAACTGATACCCTGACCACTGCTTTAGTGTTTCCTATAGTGTCGGAAAAATAAACTCTTTGGACCACTATAGTGGGTTTTTGTTACTTGTCACTGAAAGCATTCTTAGAAAATCAAGTAAAAATCCCACTTTAGATTACCAGACTATACTTCTAGGATGGAACATGTTTCAAGCCAGGACTTGTAGTAACTCCATGATTTATTAGCATTATTGTCATAATGTGACATAATTACTTATGTTCATATACCCCCGCCCAAGTTATGAGACCCTCAAGAACAAGGATTGCATTTTGTTAATCTTCCTATCTCCAATCTTATCACAAGTACAAGGTGCATTATGACAACTCATTAAATGCTGGTTAAGTGAATGGATACAATTGAGGTTAACCCCATGACAGTGAAATAAAAGAGGAGCTATTAATTAAGGTACAAACAGGTTCTTCAAAGCCAAGTCAGTAAAGATTTCATGCAATCAATACATTTTCTCCTACTTTTAGTTATTTGAGCCATAAGAATTCTGAAATAAATTAACTTTGAATTTTCGAAGTGCTAAGTTTCTAAGTCTATCTTCCTATACACAAGCCCCACTGAACCCAGCCCCCATTGAGGGTTGCTTAGGTGATAATCCAGCCCATAGGATAAATAATTCCAGTTTATATCATACTTTCTATATTCAGTGTTTTATTTTTTTCTATGTGCCAGGATGCTTGAATCAAAATACTAATTTGCACATTCTGCATAAATTTACATATTATTTTCAAGCATCCTTAACTCCAAGCTTGTAAAATAAAACCCAATTAATTAATTAGTGCAACCTTCTGCAATTGTATTTAAACCCAATATTCACAGCATGACACACAGTGTATTTTTCAACCAATTAATTTAATCACATTCCAGTTCAAAAAAGGCAGACACATAAAAACAAAGACCTAGTGACAGACATGGAAAAAGAGATAGAGTCAGAGGGGGGTAGGGCCCCCAATATAGATTCAAATTTAACATCAACATTAGAAGTCCAAAAATTTGAAATATGCATTAGAAATCTTAAAGATCCTAATGTCATCAGTAACTGTTCTAATGTGATAATAAGAGATTTAGTCTGGCTAAAAGAAGGGACAATTTACTCTCACTATAGTTCTACACAAGTTATATTTCCAGGTATTATGGAAGAATTGGGTTCTCTCTCAAGATTACTACTGCTACTGCAGTCCACGCTACTGTCTCTTTCCCCTGAACTACTACTCTTAGTTACTATCCAATGAACTACTTAGTTACTTTCCCCCGAACTAGTACTCTTAGTTACTATCACATGATTTGACAATTATTCTATAAGCACTTTATGTATGCTGTTTTCTGTTCTTAATTTGATTGTATTCTCTACAAAGGCCAGGATCACGATCATGCCCTGTGCTTCTGTATTTCCACAAGTCCCTGGCAGTGCCTTAAAGGATAAGTGTTCGGTAACTATTTTAACCAGAAAGCATTTTTTAAGTTTTCAAGGATAAAACATTTAAGATCCTGTATAGCTTCACAGAGACAATGAAGTCTTGTTTGTAAGTGGCTTGGAACACTGGCATGCTAAGTAACACCACCATAGTACCAAAACACACAGGGAAAATCATACCATAGAAGTGGATTCACAGGTTGGCCAATACTGAAACAAGCTGAAAAGAATAACTTCAGAGTTCAAGAAAGTAAAGGAAGTGATGGAAAAATGATGAAAAATTACGAGGCAGAATCAGATATTATGAAAAAAATTATAAATGGGCATTCCATAACTAAAAATGTATATCTAAAATTAAGAACTCAATAGATAGGTTTAATGGCAGTTTGCACATAGCAGAAGACAAAATTAGTAAACCTCAAAACAAAAATAACTGAAACACAGAAAAAAATATGACAATGAAAGAGGACTACAGGATTCATTGGACAAAGCAAAAGCTATAATATTTATGAAATTATAGTATAAGAAAAGGATGAGAGAAGAAACAGGGTAGAAGAATTATTATAGAAATAATAGCCAAGAAAGTCTTTAAGATATATAAAAAGCATAAACCTACAGAATTACAAAGCCCACCAAACTCCAGGTAGGATAAATACAAAGAAAACCATAACTAGCCCCCTCTTGGTAAAATTACTAAGCACCTGAGTTAAAGAGAAAATATTTAAAGTAGACAACCGCCTTTGAAGGACATTAATAAGAATGACTGCTTTCAACAGTTTCAATTTCTCAATAGTAAAAATGTGGTCAAAGAGAAGACAATGCACCCACCAAAACATCCTTTCAAAAAAGATAAAAGAAAAATGTTTTCTTTTTTTTTTAATGCGAGAATTTATTGCCAACAGACATTCATAAAAGGGGGTTCTTTGAAAGAAGGAAAATTTTCCTAGACAAAATGAATAAATAAATATAATAAATAAAAAGAAATGCAGGAAAGAATGAAGCACCCTGGCATATATGTGAATAAACATTGAAAGATATTGACTACATAAAACAATATAGTAATCACTTATAGAGTTAAAAATATTTTATGTGATAATTTGTGACAAAATAATGCAAACAGCATGGTTAAATAGAATTACACGGTTCAAATGTTTCAAAAATATCTGAAATAAGTTAAAAATAAAAAGTGGTCTTGATCTATAATATGGCAAGGATGCACATTGAAATCTTCAAGGTAATCAGGAAAAAATAATAAATAAAAGAATATCCATGTAACAAGTTAATAGAAGGAAAAATATAAAATAATGAAAATATTTTAATGTTTTGATTAAACAAAATGAAGTCAAGAGAGAAGGGGAATAGGATCATAAAAGGGTGGACTAAAGAGTAAAGGAATAATAAAATGGTAGACTCTGTATTTATTGCATTAATTGTATATGAGCTAAATACTCCAGTAAGAAGTTTAATGTTTAATTAAATACTAAGTGTCAGACTGAATAAAAATGAACTATATGCTACTTTACAAAAGACACACTTTAAAATATAACAGAAAAAGCCTAAATTAAAAGGTCTGGAAATAACACACCATACAACACCTTGCTATAACAACAAAAACCTGTCTTAGCTGGTATAAATAAACTAGTATCCAACAAAATAGAACTTAAGGCAAGAAATATTGCTAGAGATTTTTTAAAAGACATTTCAAAATGATGAAAAATCAGCCTAACAAGAAAATATCAGAATCTTAAATCAATGTGCACCCTATAACATAAATTGAAATTATGCAAAGCAAACATTGATAGAATTAAAAGGAAAAATAGGAAAATCCGTATGAGAACTTAACACAGCTCTCTCAAAAGCTGGTAGAAAGAACCAACTAGGAAATCAGAAATATATAGCCAATTGGAACAACACATTTAACAAAATTGATCTGACACATATAAAATAGTGTACTGAACAAGAAAAGAATTTATATATAATCAAGAGTATGTGGGAGCAGCTACCAAAACTGATCACATATTGACCCATAAGAAAAGTATCCATCAATATTAAAGCATTTAAATCATCCAGAGTATATTCTCTATAGAGTATATTCTATACTAGAAATGAGCTAGAAATCAATAACAAAAAGATAACTAAAAAATCTCTTATTTCTGAAAATTAAAAAATAATATCTCTAAATAATTCATAAGTCAAGGCAGAAATATATAAAGAAATTAGAAAATATTTGAACTGAATGATAATAAAGATACAACATATCAAAACTTATGAGATGCATCCAAAAGCATTGTCCAGAGAGAAATTTATGCATTAGAAAAGAAACAAGTCTAAAAAGCAATGACTGAAGCTTTCATTACATGGAGCTAAAACAAGAATATACCAAAAGAAAGAAAAGTTAGGAAAGATTAAAAATACAAACAATTTTTTTAAAAACATAAATTATAAAAAATAAATAGATCCAAACTTTGTCTTTCAAAAAGATTAACAAAATAAATTATTAATTGATGGACTATAGCAAAGTTAATCAAGTTAAAAGAGGAAAAAATTAAATTGCCAATAGCAGGATTTTAAAAAGGGAAATCATTATAAATCCTAGAGACATTACTAGTTATACTGTGAATTAGTTTATGCCAATTGGCAATTTGGATGAAATAAATATTTTTTGAAAATGAATTAATTTTCAAAAGCTTTCCCTTAAAGAAAACCCCAGACTCAAGTGACGTATCTTATAAATTCTTCCAAATATTTAAGAAAGAAATAGTAATGATTTTTTATACAAACATTTCCAGAGGGGAAAAAAGAGTGCACATACTTTCCAACTATTATAATGAGTGGAGCATAATCCTTATAACAAAACCTGAAAAGAGCATTAAAAATAGGACAAATATTGATCCATTTCTCTCATGAATATAGATGTAGAAAGCCTAAACAAAATATCAGCAAATGGTACAATATATCAAAAGCAAAATACATCATAATCAAGTAAATTTATTTAAGAAATACAAGAGAGGTATAAGATTTGAAAATCAAAGAGTATAATATAGCATATTAATAGAATAAGGCAGAAAATATATTATCAAATTAATATGTGAAGAAAATGTATTTAATTGAATTTAAATCCTCCTGATCAAAATTTAGCAAAATAGAAATAAAAGGGACCTTCCTTAATCTAAGTATCTATCAAAAATCTTACAGAAAAATTATATTTAATAGTGAAATATTGAATCTTTACTACATAAGATTGGGGGTGAGTCAAGGATGCCCACTGTCATTGTTTATATTCAGCAATGTACAAAAAGTACTTGCCAGTGAAATAAGAAAAAAGAACAATCATTTAAAAAAAATATGAACTGGAAAGGAAGAGATAGAAACTTTTATTATTTGCAGAAAGTATGATTACATACCTAGAATAGTCAAAAGAATCCACAAGCAGACTATTAGAATTAAAAATAGATTATTACAAGGTCAGTGAACATGAAAATCATTAAAATCAATATATAGAAATTAGTTATGTTTCTATGAACCAGAAAAGAACAAATAGAAAATGACATTTTAAAAACTGCTACTGTTTATGATAGCATCAAATCATCAAATATTCAAAAATAAATCAAGTAAAAATGTGCATGACTGCTACACAGACTATCATAAAGAAATTTACTGAAAATTTAAGACCTGAATATTTAAAGGGATAGACTCTATTTATGGATAGAAATATTCAGTAATTCAGAAATTTCAATATTTTCCAACATGCTCTATAGATTCCGTGAAATCCAAATAAAAATCTCAACATTTAAAAAAATTTAAATAGAAATGCAAAGTCAGGAAGAGCCAAAGCAAATTTTTGAAAAAGAATAAAACTGAAAGACTTGAAATGCCAAATATATAGTAGTGAATGTAATGTGGTATTGGCACAAGACAGACAAATGGAAAATTGGAACACGTGTCAAGAAACAACCTACACATACACGCACAAGTGATTTATGACAAAGGAGGTATTGCGGTGCAGTGGAGGAAGAAAGGCTTTTCATTAAATGGGTCAGTTGGATGTAAGCATCTTTTTAAAAGTCCCTTGACCCCTACTTAACATCATATATAAATATCAATTCTAGATGGATTACTGATCTTAACATGAAAAGTAAAATGTCAAAGCTTTTAGAAGGAAATATAGAAAAACAGTTTATTACATTAGCATAAGCAACAATTTATTCAATAAAACATAAAGACATGAAAACCATTTAACAAAGATGCTAAATTGTACCATATTAAGATTCAGATCTTATGTTCAACAAAAAGACATCGTTAAGGGAGAAATAAGGCAAATCAAAGAATGGGAGAGGATATCTCTAACCTATACGTGAAATAGAGGAGTCTACCTAGGATATGTAATAACTCCGAAAAACATTAAGAAAAAGACAACAAATCTAACGGAAAAAATGGACAAAAGAGTTGAATGGAAACTTTATAAATGAAAATATAAATGTAAACGGTCAATAGACATACTAAAGTTGCTTAATTTGGTCTTCAGAGAATGCAAATTAAAACCACAATATGACACAAGTATACTCCCATCAGAATAGCTAAAATTTTTTAAAAAATAAAAATTTAAAGATGTTATCAAGCATTGGCAAAAATATGGAGTGACTATAATTCCATACAGAATTCCCATAGGCCACATGTTGGAGTGTGGATAGGTACAATGACTTTAGAAAACTGGCTGTATCTATTAAACATATGCATAACTTACGATTTAGCAATTTCACTTCCAGAAAATATCCAAGAGTAATGTATACCTTTATGTTCCAAAAAAGAAGAGTGTAAGATCTTCATAACAGCAATACACACAATAGTCTGAGATACTCATCAGCAATAGAAGGAACAATTGTGGAATATTTACCCAGTGGAACACCTCACAGTAATGAAAATCAGTGCAGTGTAGCTACAGACAATAATATGGGTAAAGCTCACAAACATCATACGAGCAAGAGAAGCCAGACACAAAAGAATGCATATTGTATGACTTCACTTTTATAAAAGTCAAAAATGGTGGGAATTAATCTCTGGTGTTAGCTTTGGTGAGCTAGTTACTAGAAGGGAACTTGGGGGTGCATTTTGAAGTCTGGGTAGTGTTCTGTTTCTTGATTTGGATTCTGTTACATGGATATGTTCACCTTGTAAAATTTGTGTGTGTGGCCTGGTGCTGTGGCTCCTGCCTATAATCCCAGCACTTGGGGAGGCTGAGAGAGGAGGGTCGCTTGAGGTCAGGAGTTCGAGACCAGCCTGAGCAAGAGTGAGACCCCATCTCTATAAAATATCGGAAAATTAGCCAGTTCTGGTGGCCCACTCACGTAGTCCCAGCTACTCAGGAGGCTGAGGCAGGAGGATCACTTGAGTACAGGAGTTTGAGGCTGCAGTGAGCCATGATGATGCCATTGCACTCTAGCTAGGGTGACAGAGTGAGACTCTGTCTCAAAATTTTATTTTTAATTAACATGCGGATTTGTCCACTTTTCTGCCATGTATGTTATAAATCACAAAAAGCTTAAAATAGTAATCCATAGCACATACCTAGTCTAGTATCACTTGAATAGTGATCTTTAAATAAGAGCATATGAATAAATTATAATGGTTATACTCTACCCAATATTGTGTATGAGACAATCATAGACTTTTATATACTTATTATGTAATGTAATTAACAGAAAAATTATGGAAGTTGAAATTATTAGACCCATTTTCCATGAGGCAATTGGGAACCAGAAAGTTTAAGAAACATGTCAAAAAGGCTCTTTGTTCCTGACAAGAGCTATAACTCAAAGTCTATGATCTTCCTACCATGCAATTCTTCCTCCAAAAAGTCCTGGAATTTTAGTACTAACCCATGTTGCAATAAGACATAACAATGGTAATTCAGTGTAGTCACAGGTTTGGTTCTCTGGAAGATCAAAACCTGTATAAGAAAAAACAGGAAGCAGGGTTGGACAGAGAGAAAAAGTGACCGGCCACACAAGCCTAGCCAAGCCTCAACCAACCTGGCAGGAAGCTCCAGAACAAGTACTGCCCATCATTGTGCCCCTCATTTAGCCAAAATGGTAGAGTCTTTATACTACTTAGCTCCAATATGGACTTCCCTGGGAAGGACGTGATGTTGGATGAGGCAAGTTCTGTGTAGCAGAAGTAGACCCTGAAAGAGCTGACAGCTGGAGTCCCTCTACTGACCACTCTTTCCAAGTAGCAAGGACTTTCTTAGAGGAGGAACTGGGCAAAGCATCTCCACATCTACCATCAGAGATTGAATGACCTTGTCCTTTTTCACTTCTTACAGTAATCCTGTAGGGAAGCCACATGTGTGCTCTGCTCAGAGACTTTGGATAAACTGCAACCTCTGTTAGGAACCCTCTTCCCTCAGTGACCTGTATGGGTAACTCTATTACTGTCTTAGTGTCTTCACACTGCTGTAGCAAAAGACCATTAAATGTGAGTGGCTTATAAATAACAGAAATTCATTTCTCATGCTTCTGGAGGCTAGAATATCCAAGATCAAGCAGTGGCAGAGGTGTCTGATGAGGTCCTGCTCCCTGGTTCATAAATGATGCCTTCTCCACTTTGTCCTCACATGGTGGAAGGAGTGAATAAGCTCCCTTGGCCCCGTTTTATAAGGGCAATAACCCCATTCATGAGCTTCTTCCTCATGGCTTAATCATTTCCAAAAGGCTCCACCTCCTAATGTCATTGCTCTGGAGGCTGAGATTCAACATAGGAATTTTGGGGGCACAGAGCATTCAGACCATAGACTCTAAGACCTCCTTCAAGTCTTCTTTCAATGCTCACCTTCTCAATGAGGCCTGACCAATATATGTTAAACTTCAACCAATTCCCCTGCCTTGCTCCACATCATCTTTACTTTATTCTACTTTTGCTTTATTCCTTTGTAATGTACCACCACCTACTATATTACATAACTTACTTATTTTTTAGGTTATATTGCTTAATATTGGGCACTTGCCACTCCTAGAATATAAACATTACAAAGACAGAATTCATTGTTTTGTTCATTGATGTGTTCCTAGAATATTACTTTGCATATAATAGATTTTAATAGACATTTGGCAAATTAAATAAGTTTATTTTCACCCCTGAACATGCACAGATTGGTGAAATATGGTTAAGATTAACATCAAGAGAAAAAGAAATTATAGCTTCTAATGAAAAGAATGAGGAGGAGGATGCCTGCCTGTTAGAAAGAGGAGGTGAAGTGTTAAATAATCGTATTGTTAATTAGTGTTGCCTTCTCTGTTTTCCCTAAGAGAATCTTCACACTGCGTGTCACTGATTGGGGAAGTAGGAAGGACATATAGGACTGTCACAGCAGTAGGCACACACTGTACAAGTTGCTAAAGAATCTATTCCTGGACCTTTTTTTTTAGTTTAAGATAGAGTAACTTTGATTCTTATAATCACAGTTAAATAACAGATACTAAAAGTACAGAACTATTGAAATCATAGAAAAAGGTTAAAAAATGCAATTATCTATTCTAATAAAAACTGTAATAGCTAACATTTGTTGAGTATTTATTTTGTGTCAGTTATGGGTTAAGTCTTTCTCATGAATTATCTCATTAACATTTACATTTCTACAAGCTGGGTCCTATTATTATCTCATTTGTATTTAATTTATGTTATACTGACATTATAATGTAAAATTATTACTTTTATAGGTTTAAAATCAAAGTGTAGTTAAGTTAATCAAGGTCACAGAATTAGTCTATGATGAGCCAGAACTTTATCCAGGCAATTTGATTGTAGAACCAATAACTACCCACTTGGTCCCCCAACCCCTCCCACTGTCCACACTACCTCCGACTGAATGTCACCGAAAGCAGAATAAACTCTGTGATAAAGCACTGTGTCATAAATTTGCGTAATGCAATTGCTGCCTTGGCATTTATTTTTAAGACTGAAATAAGTTGTCTGAAATCCAATCATACCCATCATCTTTGGTCTGGTTGAAACTTCCCCTCCCTGTGCGGTTATTTGCAATATAGTTGGCTCGTTCCTCATCCCACTGACCCAAAACCCAACACACCCCACAGCTACTGACCATGATAAAACTTACTGGTCAACATCAGAGCCATGTATATAAGTTCCCCACTTTTCTTTAAACTGGCGGATCTACAACCTCCACGGGAAAGCCAAAGGCGTTAACTCCCCTGAGCTTTAATAAACGCATAGTCCCGCAGGTCCCCATGTTCTCTCTCCCTCTCCCCCACTCCCTTTCTATCTGCCCCACCCCCTGCTCCCTCCCTTCTTCTCTCTCTCTCTTCCCTCCTCCCACTTCCTTTCCCACCCTTCCCTCCCCCTACCCACTGTAAAGCTCCCTGCCAGATCTAGACCTCCTGCTGACACCTCTAGCACCTCTAACCCCTCTGGGACTACTGAGCAATAAATTTCTTCTCTTTCATGCATTTCAATTTTCCCTCCTCATTAAGCCTGATAACCACATACGAACTTAACTCCCCACTCCCTGGGTCAGGGTTCTCCTAGAGATTGGTTATCTTGGCTTAGGGCCACTCTCAAAAAAGAGACCTCGAAGAAACCATACAATAGAAATCACAACACACTGACATATTGGAGTATATCTGTCTCAGCACTTAGTGTTACTGTGACTAATACAGAGGGAAGTTATGAGAATTTTGAATGTGTTTCTGTAGTTTTGCCTGTGGCTTGCCCACCCAGGAATTAACCCTGACTGATGCTCTGGGTTCTTAACTCCTTATGTCCTTCTTCTGCCCATTCTTGCCCCTCACCAGCCCAGCCCTCAGAGATGGTGGGACCAGGAAGAACAATCACAGAAGGGAAAAGCCTGGATTGTGTTGAACCCAGGCCAAGTTTCACAGGACGCGAGGAGGAAGCCTCTGCTTTTGCTGAGACTTGGGTCGCTGGCTCCTGAAGTTTTCTTCCAAGCAGCAATAAGAAGTCAAACTGTAAAGCTACACTGGTTTTTACTTCTTTTCAACTTGGCCAGGTTTGCAAGTACCTGGAAGCTCTCTCCAACCCATAGGCTCAATACTAAAGCCTGTATACATAAGTCAAAGGCTTCCCTTCCATGACCTCAACCCTTTGTTTGTGGCACAAACCCGTCCCAAACTCCACCCAGACCTTCCTCAAAGGGGAAACTGCCACCCTTTGGGACTTAACTAATTAGTGTGAGTTGCATTTTTTTTATATATATACATTTTTTCTCGTTATCAAACCATTAGAGTTGAGTAGGAGTCTTGTTGCTCTGAGTGAAGCATTCCCAATGCAAGATCACCCTACGCATAACTCAGCGTAGTGACATCCCTACTATGACGTAGACTTCCTCATTCTTGATGTCAAAAGAAAGTAAACCATTACACAGTTCTAGGTTCTCTCTCCTTTTGGTTTAGTACCTCTCTTCCACAAGGTCTGGCTGGCAAAGTCTCTTATTTAATCATAATGATGGGTATACTTCTTTCCCTCTGTTCTTCCTCTGGTCAGTTTTCCAGGCTTTCTTCCACTTGCATCCCATTGGCCTGCACTTAGTCTCAAAGTCACAACTGCTGGGACATGGGCCAGGAAGTGTTGCCTTTGGCTGGGCATCCATGAGCCCGGTTGTCTTACTAGCCAGGGATGCTCTTACTAGAAGCAGAATCACTGCACAGAGCCAAGCAAGATGTGCTCTCATCTTGAAAGAGAAAGGGGAGAATCGGTTCTGGGAGGCAACTATCAGTCTCTGCCATCCATGTAGTCACCTTTTAGGAACAATCTATTTGCACGGATAGGTGAGGACACCTTCGTGCCCCCCCATGCCTACCACCACTATTGACTGAGGATTCTCATGAGGGATGGTGGAAGGTCTAGTTTATTTTGCTCAGTTTTGTTTTCTGAATACTGTTGAGTTGACATGATTTTGAAACACGGTTGGGAAGAAGAGAGGCTGGAATAAGCTTGACTGGAGAAATTGAATAATATGGAGGGTAAAGAGAGAGAAAAAGGAAAGAGAATGAAGCAGCTCCCCTAGGGAGAAGAAAACTGGAGAAAGCAGAAATAGTTAATGGGTTATTGTTCTGTCTTGTTTTGTTTTTGAAGTTGTCTGTGCAGGCTGATATGTTATTCTTTTCTTCATCATCAACTGAAAACGTAAGTAAAATATCAATTGTCCTTTTTTGATTTTTTAATATTCTTTGTGTTTGAGGAGAATTTTACAAAGCATGAAATAAGCTGTATTGAAAGTGTGGAACAAAAGGAGGTTAAGTCACACCAGTGAGGTAGGATAAATATGCAAACCCATGTGAGTCAAAGAATCTTCTATACTAGCCTCCTGAAAGTTTTAACGTCATTTTTTCTTAAACTATAATTAACCAAAAGATAGGTACTATGCTATGGACGTTATTATAATACACTTATGCCAGCAATCCTATGAGACTGACCTTATTTTATCCTATTGTATGAATGAGAAAACTAAAGCTATGAGATGAAGTAATTATCCTAAGTTTTCACAGCCAATAAATAGCAGAGCAAAAATTTTAAACTAAAAACTGTCTAGCTCTAAGGCTTACGCTGCCTTTATCTGACCCCTCAAACATCCTTCACTTTTGCAAAGTAATACCCCATTAACAGACATCATTTTGATGGGTCTTACTTCCACTCACACTAAATTTATTGAAAGTTAATATATATGTCTATATATTGCTTATTTATTTCAGCAAAAAAATATTGAATGATACTGTGCACCAGGGATTGTGCTGAGTGTCAGGGAAAAGAGAAATAAGACATTGTCTGAGACCTTGAGAGGCTCACAATTTAGCAGAAATAAACAAAATCATATTATGTCATTTGCTATAATAATGCATTGTTATTTTTCAAGAAGTCTATTTGGAAATATAAATAATGATTATACTAACTGGTCTCAAAACACAAAATAAAATATGATATGGAAAATCATCAGTTTGACAATTTCTCTCATGAATGAATATTATGTTGGAATAGAAATTTTGACCTCCAATGTAAGTTGTATTCTATTACCTCTAAAAGACAATGGTTTTAACAAATACACACACACACACTTCAGAGTGTGTGCATATATTATCTTCATCTGTCATCTTCTAGAAATCTATTCAATCAGCATTTACTTCATCTATAAACTAAAATGCATTAAGTGATAAATTATCCAGAATACTAACTAGCTCTGAGGAGCGTGGGCTCACCTGTCACATAGACGAAAATTCAAAATGCCCTAAAGTCCCAGAGAAGGGATAAAGGGGAAGTACTTAGCTGGCTTTATTAGACTGTCTTTTTTGATTAGCTATGTCAAAGTACTTCAGCCAGGTTTAATCATATGCTTCTCTTTGACTCTACTTCTCTTGGCTTGCAACACTTCACCTGGACGTAGTGCTCCTTCTCAGGTCATTTTGACACAGTCACGTCTGTAATGTTTTTCAAGCACATCACTACTGATGTGGTGATGTAGTAGCTATTACCCTGAATAAAATGGAAAATGTTGTGGCACCAGCACTAATGCCCACAGTTAGTATCTCTTTGGCAGCTCTGAGTTCTTCCCCTGTTCTTAATTCTGATCTATCTTAGGGATTTCATTTGGCACTGTGTTGAAAGTGAACGTTGAAAATTATATAACTTCCATTCAGGAAATTTTCTTCTTCTGTTTAATCCAATATTTCCTACTTTGGAATGTTAATTATTCTTCCCCAAGCTAGCCAGTGGCTTTCAAATTATATGTAGCAGAATTAATTCTTTTTTCAAATACAATTATTTAAAAGCACCCAGCATGCCGTAGATGTAATGATGAACTATTTTCTCAAGAAGCTGTACTTTTTATTGCTTGTTGGAAAATTTATCACTGAAACCCTAGGATTCCATAAAGCAGTTTGGTAATCACTCCCTTAGATATTTCTCATGTAACTTGTAAAAAACAGAGTACCTGCCCCCTATATGCCAGTATTCTTCAATTTGTGGGTCTTTAATAACTTTGTAAACTTGGATAACTGGAGTCAGATGGAACTGGACTCAAACTCTGATTCCATTGCTTGCTGATTCTGTGACCTTGAGCAATTTACCCAAAGTCTTGAGTCAAAGCTTTCTTATCACTGAAATGAAAAGAACAATCCTTGTGATATATGGCAGTTTTGTGGATTACACAAGGTCAATACAGTAGACCTCTGACATTCAGCAAAGCCCTCTGGAGAGACTTTGTCTCTTCTCCTCCACCATATATGTCATGATACACACTAATCCATCATTCAGACCACAAAAGATAGTAAAACTACTGTCTTCACAAGTGTCTGCACTTTCTGCTGGTCCTCAGAAATTGTTGTAAACACTGCTGGCTTTCTCTGAGCATGTTTCCACTGAAAGGCACAATTTTTGCCACAATTTAACTGCTTCTTCAACTTTCACAAAAATGTTATCTTATTTGGCAAAGAAATGTTTGTACCGTTTTGACCATTTGATAAAACCATTTCAAAATCACTGTTACTTAATAAGGAACTAATACATTTTTCATGGCACATACGTGAACCACCACTATATTCTTTAATCTTTAAATATAATATAGTGCTATATTATAACAACATATGGACTTTATTATAGCTTTTTCATTCAATATACTTCATCATTATCTATTGTGGCATTCTTTTAATCATGGTATATCATAAGTATTCTATAAAGGCTTGGGTATGTCTTTGATGCAAATATTTATATCATTCTTGCCATATTTGAAGTTAAGTGAACATTGGTTTAATAATTTTATAAAATAGCTGCCAAATTTTTCTCTAATTTCAGTTGAGTTCACATGTTAAAATGCTGAAATGGCAACTTAATTTTTAAAGAAGTTAAAATATGGACCAAGTATATGCGTTGCTTCTGTTTATTTTTTTTTTCTGTATTGACTTTTTTATTTCAGAGTATTTCTTGGAGAGGATTTTATGTTAGTGCTTTTAGAAATACCATATTCTATATTTGTTTTGTTTTGTTACCAAATGTTATTTTTAGGGCAATTTTAGGTTCACAGAAAAGTGACTAGAAAGTACGTAGTTTCCATAGTCCCTTGCTCCCCCACACGCACAGCTTCCCCCACTGTCAGCATCCCATGTCACAGAGGCACATTGCTAAAATAAATGAACCCACATTGACACATCTTAATCAGAGTCCATAGTTCAAATTAGGGTTCGCTCTTGATGTTGTACATTTTATGAGTTTTGACAAATGCATAATGACATATCCACCATTATATCATCATACAGAGCATTTTCACTGACTGAAACATTCTCTGTGTTCAGCCTATTCATCTCTCTTCTCTCCCTTCAACCTCTGGAAACCACTGGTGTATTTATTGTCTCCATAGTTTCACCTTTTTACAGAATGCCACATAGTTAGAATCACAAAGTATGTAGCCTTTTCAGATTGGCTTTTTTCACTCATTAATATACATTTAAAATTTCTGTATGTCTTTTCATGGCTTGATAGCATGTTTGTTTTAGCACTGTTAATATTCCATTGTCTGGATATATTAATATCACAATTTATTTGCTTGTTCACCTACTGAAAGACATCTTGATTGTTTTCAGTTTTGGTAATTGTGAATAAAGCTGCTATAAACATACATGTGCAGGATTTTGTGGAGACATAAGTTTTCAGTTCATTGGGTAAACACCAAGGAGCGCAATTGTGAAATCATAAGGTAAGAGTGTGTTTAGTTTGGGAAAAAATTTCCAAACTGTCTTTCAAAGTAGCTGTACCATTTTGCATATCAACTAGCAATGAACGGGAGTTCCTGTTGCTTCCCAGCCTTGCTAGCACTTGGTGTTGTCGGTTATTTTGGATTTGGGGCATTCTAATTCTTATACAGTGGTATCTCATTATTATTTAAATTTGCAATTCCCTAATGACAATATGGTGTTGGACATCATTTCATCTGCTTATTTGCCATCTATATACCTTCTTTTGTGAGGTGTTTGCTCATATCCTTTGGCTATTTTTTAAATCAGGTTGTAAATTTTCCATTTTTAAGTTTTAAGAATTCTTTGTATATTTTGGATAACAGTCCTTTATTAGATGTATCTTTTGCAAATATTTTTTTCCAGTCTGTGGCTTTTCTTCTCCTAGTTTTGAAATTGTACTGATACAGCATGAAAAATTTTAATTTTAAGGAAGTCCAGTTTATCAATTCCTTTTTCATGAATCATGCCTATGGCATTTTATTGTAAAAGCCATTGCATAGCCAAGGTCATCTCAATTTTCTCCTATATTATCTTCCAAGAGTTTTATAGTTTTGCATTTTGCATGTATGTTAATGACCCATTTTTGAGTTAATTGTTGTAAAGGGTGTAAGGTCTTGTCTACATTCTTTTTTTTCTTTTTTTTTTTTTACATTTGGATGTCCAATTTTGCCAGTCCCATAAGCTGAAAATATTTTCTTTCTGTCATTACACTGCTTTTGTTTTTCTGTCCAAGATTTGTTGACTATACTTATGTGGGTATATTTATGGGCTCGCTATTCTCTTCTATTGATCTGTCTGTATTCTCACCAATACTACACTGTCTTGATTACTGTAGCTTTATAGTCTAGAAGTAGGGTAGTATTAGTTCTCCAACTTTGTTCTTATCCAATATTGACTTGGATGTTCTGGGTGTTTTACCTTTTTATATGAACTTTGAAATTATTTTGTCAATATCCACAAAATAAGTTGCTAGGATTTGAATTGGTATTGCATGGAATCTACAGATCAAGTTGGGCAGAACTGACATCGTGACAATATTAAGTCTTCCTATCCATGATCATAGAATTTCTCTCCATTTTTAGTTCTTCTTTGAACTCTTTCATTAGAATTTATGGCTTTCCTCATGTAGATCTTGTACATATTTGGCCAAATTTGTTTTTATTTCTATGGATTAAAGTGCCCTTAATTTTTAAATTTGCAAAGAATGAGATGGGGATATACAGGAGGTCCAAAAACAGATCTAGAAAAACCCCCAGAGATTTTATGTGCACCCCAGTCACAGTGGAGGTATATGAGATAAGGCACAGAATTTTATACCCAAAGGATCTGAATTTAAATTCTAACAATCTCTTTCTTTAGCCACAAGAATTTTCTCAAGCTACTGTCTCAGTTTCTTCATCTATAACCTGGGAGTAATCGTGCTATATCTCCTATTTGGTGTATAACACTATATTTTCTTTTTGAAAGAAATTAATTTTAGGAAAGCAGGATTGGAACATGTAGTTTTGAATGAATGAATGAATGAGGCCTAGAATTCAAATGGTCTACTAGTTGAATCCAAGAGAAAAGGAGTAGAGACTAGAGGGAATACTAACACAGACATGTTAAAAGATTTAGATAAAAAGTCTGTATTCCAGTTTAAAGATTCTGAACAATAAGTGGTCAAAATCTGGGTCATGATCTCTTTAACAATTTTAGAATAACTGTAAGAAGAATTTATTTTGAGCCAAAGACTGAGATATAGTATCCTAACCACTTTCTAATTGGGACTTAAATTATTTAGCATTTTGTTTATATTTGGGAGTATTAGAATCCAAGCTCCATTAGTGTAAAGGGCTATGAGCAGCAGTGTGGACATATTGAGAACGGCTGCCATTTTAGGCCTATCTTTGAGCTGTTTTGAATGTGCCAGAAGAAAGAGAACAAAACAAAGCAATTGACTTGTTAAATTTTGCTAGGGTATTTTGGTCATGGAAAAATGTACTCTGTCCTAACCGATGCCATTAGCTTCTGTAACCCCGCTTGCTTAACTTGTTTATTAGATTGTACCAGGTGGTCTGAGGCCGGTCCCAGACCCCAGGGTTGGAAATAATTACCAAAGTGACCTAAACTGTATGCTTTTAGTCATGCATTTCCTGGTGGTGAAGGGTATATGAACTCTGTATTACTGATGTTCTGGGCCACACTCTGAACCTAGTTTCGACTGGGCCAGAGAGTGCGCCGTTGGCCAATTATAAAGACTCACCATTTTAAATTCCTAATTAGACTCAGTGGTCTTTTCTCACATTCTGGACCATAACAGTTAGGGCAGTGAGTTTTTCTATTTTATTCACTGTTGCATCTTTAGCACATAGAAAAGTGACTTGAAATATATTATGCACCTAATGAATACTTGTTGAATGAATAAACACATAAATTAATGAATAAGTTAGTGAGACCAAGTTCCTTTCAGAAACTGACAATATTTATACTCTAATTTGGGTAAAATAAAAGCCAACATTTAATATATCATACATAGGATGA
>CAUYRT010066787.1:0-27587 GCA_963574885.1 Lepilemur ruficaudatus | reverse complement strand
TGTCCATATTTTGGGAGTACACATGATATTTTGATACATGCATACAATGTGTAATGATCAAACCAAAGGACATCTATCACCCCGAACATTCACTGCTTCTTTTTTTGTTTTAGTTGTGATTTTTTTTTTTTTTTTTTTTTTTTGGAGACAGGGTCTTGCTCCCTCACCCAGGCTTGATTGTACTGGCACAATCATAGCTCATGCAGCCTCAAACTCCTGGGCTCAAGGGATCCTCCCACCTTTCCCTCCCAGCAGTATTTAGGACTGCAGGCATGCACCACTATGCCTGGCTAATTTTTAAAATATTTTGTATAGACAGAGTCTTTCTAGGTCGCCCACACTAGTCTCAAACTCCCCACTCGACCTTCTAAAGCTCTGGAATTACAGGCATAAGCCACCACACCAAGCCTCACTAGCCTTTTTTTAACGGGTAAAGAAATGCAGTTAAGTAGCATTGAACGTGGCTTCATTCTGGAGCTATTACAATATGAGACTTAAAATGCATAAGGGTAAAATACTTGTGTTTCTTCAATTCCAGTGTAAGCCAAACTAAAATGTAATATTTGTAATTAATTTATTGAAATGTGTTTGAATAAATTGTTATTTTCTGATTGAGGAATCAGGGATATGACACACAAAAGGGCAACCCCTAGAAGTACATAAACTTGTAAAATGTAATAATATTTTTATCAATTGTTCCTTGAAATACGATTAGCTTTGTCTCTGTGATCCCATCAGTTTGATCTCTTGCTTCCTTGATTTCTTGAAACTGATCTGATGCTCACATCTAGACCACAAAATTATTACAATCTTATTTAACTGTTACAATAAAGCTATATCATTTTCCCATTGAAGATAAACAATCTTACAGAGCATTCAGACAAAGGCATTATACAAGACATAAAATACCAAAAATCCCCCTCTTTCACTGAGTAATCACTGTTTTTCCAAATTACAGCTTTATCCTATTCTAGTTTGCCCCTCTTATAGATAAGGTTATTGAGATACCCAGTGATAGAATTTCAACAGCTTTCTAATCTAGAATGAAGCTCTGATTTCTTAGACCCTCCTAAGCATTACCTAAATCCTTAACAGATTCCTTCTAATAACTGCTTACTAAGACATCTCTGGGTTTTCTCTCATTGCCATGAGTAATAAATCTGCCTTAAGTATGGGCATGTTTCTGATGGTCTTTGGCTGAGGGATATTGACAAGTTTCCCCAGAATAGACAACAGACTGTATATTGGCCTTAGCAAGTGATTAAAAATTCATTTTTAATCTTGCATGTTCGGAAACCACTAAGATGTTCGCTGAAATGATTAACCTTGTATTGATTGCATTTACAACCAATTCACCATAATTCGCAACAGCTGATGCTGAATGATACCTGATACTGCCAAGATTACTGGAAACTCAGGTCCTCATGGAGCTAGCTGTTCCCCTCTACCCCCAGCAAGCAAGGCTGTATGGAAAACCAAATCGCCAGATTTTATCTAGATGATGTTTTGATAAAGCATGGAATCATAGCCGATGGACACAGACAGTGAATTAAACTTTTCATAGGATCAAGAAAAAATAATCTGAGCAGGAATCTTCAATCATTTAGATGGAGGATACCCTTCATTTAACACTGAAAGAGAACTGCTACTCTTTAACTCTCTATCCAGCTCTCCTTTCAGATTAGTATATTCTTTCTTCAGGTATTCAATATATGAAATCAGGTTAATTCAAGTATCACTCACCAGTTTGAGCTGTTCTACTATTAAAATATTTGCTTCTATCTTCTGAAAATCATTATGTATTGATTTATAGATTAAATCTCAGAGGAAATATTATCCAAGCCACCTAATTTTTGCCACTTCCCCCTTATACTCCCTATGATTAGAAAGGATTTCATGCATGTAATAAAGTAGTGTGACTTAGATCTGTGATGATCCTTTATTAGCCTAATATTTCACTAGCCATTTACGTAACTTTTCTTTTGTAACGTCTGTGTCTCAAGTATGTCAACTCTTAAGGTACAAAATTGGTTCTTTCAGATTTTTAAAATAAGGATATACATTACTATATGAGCACATAAAAATATGGCATATTTCTCACTTATCTTTTAGTGAAGGCAGCTCTAATATCCACCCTTCTTTCTATTTTTCTGTGGTCGCCTTTTCATGTTCACATACAATAAACCCTATCCTATATGGTTGCAATAATTTCTAATTATTTCTCTTGTCTCTGAGAGTGCTGACATATCCTAGTTATCAAATTTCACTGTTACTCCCAATTGTTCTGTGAGGCTTCTCTCTGTTACCAGTAGCTATGTCGTGTGGCTCTCCATGCAGATTTCTTCTTATAACAAAATTTTCCTCAAGTGTACAAAATAGCCGCCTTCCTTCATTTCCTATGTGAGGACTAAAACAAGGTCTGTGGGTATTAAATATGTATAGTTGAATAACTGATACTTTAAGTTATTACAATTAAGAAAATAAATATCAAGTTTAATTTTTCTTAGAGTGCTTTAGCCATGTATATCAGGACAATGAGCTGTTTTTGGTCATCTTTCTTCTTAGTCTCAGCCTATTTTCAGGATGCTGTAAAACTGTGCTCTAAATATCAAATGTTGCTTTTCTCTTGTAACCCTCTTCTTCTCTTTCTCAGGCTAACATGTGTCATACATCTTTGAAGTTGATTTATAACCTTTCAAAATTAAAAATATTAATAATAAAAGAAATCTCGTGGCATGCTTTTCCTCACTAAAATAGCCTTTTACTCTATATAATGTTCCAGTCAGAAGAATTTGTGTTTGTCCTACTTAATAAGTATCACAGATACACTAGTCTAGAGTAAATAAGTACTAACTTGACGTGCATTTACTATTTCCCCCAAATTAATTCTCAGGAAAAAAAAATAACCTGTCACCCTGACTGAAAGATTGCCCTTTCACCCTTGCAGTAATAACAGGAAGTAAACTTCTGAAAATTATATTATAAATATACTGCTGGATCCTGCTTCTCAGTATCTAGTGTTTAAAATATTCAATTCTACCTTAATAAATAAATAATAAAATGAATATATGCTATGAGGTTGATTTATGCCACAGTAATCAAGATCTGCCAGATTACTACTCTTTGAGACTACTTGTTGAGGTGAGTTTTAGTTTGATGCTGAAAATATTATATTAAATATTATATATTAAAATATTATATTAAATATTACATTAAATGCAAACACAAAAAGAACTTGTTCACATTGCTGGGGGGCATACAATTAACAATATATATTGAAAAACTTGTAGGTTAAAAAATTAAGGATAGAGCAGAATCAACTTGTGAAAAATCAATGCTATGAACTTCTAACATAAACAAAGTGGATAGCTATACATTTTAGAGTCCAATATTCACTGTTCTAGGTATAATATTTCTAAGTCATCCATAGGGTAACCATAGAATCTGATTTTCCAAAGGCAGAGAGCTTAATTAAACAAGGCCAACTAGAATCTTCTCTCGGAAGTTTTTATTTGACTCTTTAAAAATATAAGAAATGTTTCTCATGTTGGATTCTTGCCATATATAGGCATTCTTGTTTCCTGCTTTGTGAACCAGAGAAATAAAAGAATATCTACATAAGACAGCAACTTATGAAAGGACACATAAATATGAACTGAAAGCTCTGACGAGTTGTATGGATTAATATCATTTAAGTTTTCATTTCTTTCTTCCTTGAAGTCTAAACATACTCTTTTCCTTGAACACTTGGATATAACTTAATACCTAATAATAATAATTTAAAATACCTTTTGAAAACATTAGTTTGAATTAGCTATCTATCACCTGAAACAAATATATTAATTATTGAAGAAAAATTTGCGTTTTAATTTTTTGAATTAAAATTCTACTGATTATCATGGTCTTTGAGTCAAATATATAATTACATAAAAATATATATTAAAAATTTTAAGGAGACAAAACTTTTGTTAGAAAATAAAAACAAATTTTACAAAGAAAATAATTATATATAATGGCATCCAAGGTCTCCATATAATTACTTACGTTCAGTAAATAAGAACTGATCAGAATGGGGTGTATAGGAATGACATTGACAGGAGAAGATGTATGTAGTAACTTTGCATAAAGCACTGATGTGTACATTTTCACATATTTTATCATTTGATTTTTCCACAAATCTTGAGAGTTCCTCCATATTATGATTAAGTTAATTAAGTCTCAAAAGATTAGTTAATTATCCCAATATTACAAAACTAATATGAGGCAAAACTTGGATTTTAATTCAAATGAATTAGCATTGTCATTGAAATCATCATAATATCAATAAGTTTAATCAATTATTGAAGAGAATGTTAGATCTCAATTTACAATAGAGGGATAAAATTTACAATAGAGCATACCAAAGAAAGTCCATAACATGATAAAATGCCTAAATAATAATAATTATTATCTATTATTTGTTCAATATGAATCATATACAAAGCACATTGCTAAGTACATCAAATATTTAATTATAAAAAATAAACATATCTCTATTTCACATGAAGAAAATAATATTTATAAATGTTAGTACTTAACCAAATGTCTACTATAAAATAGAGGATTTGAAATTTAATCATATTTCTAATTCACTAATTTGAGAATAAAACCAAAATTATATTTTTTTAAAAAAGAAAAATATATGTATTAAGCCCTGGGATGCAGTGTGAGGAGTAACAACTTAGAAATCATAAGGATGAAAATACATAAGCTATTTAAACATAGCCTGATAATATTTATGGGCCCTGCACTAAGTACTTTAAATAAATTACTTCAGTTAATTCTCATAGCTATGTTATGCTGTATTATACATAAGCACTGTTAGAAGCCTCTTTTAACAGGTGAAGAAAGTGTATTAAAGGAAGGTTATAACTTGATTAGGATTACAAATAGCATAGGGAGGAATTTACATTTGAACCCGGGATTTCAGACTTTGGAAATTACCTGATCTGTACAGGAAGATGCTGAATGGCATCCTACCAGATTGCAGAGTTCAAATTTATTCTAATGACTTTCTTCAAAATAATTAAGAGAAAAGTTAATGTCATATGGAAGATTTAATGAAATTGTTATAATGGGCAAACCAGTAATTTTCATTTATATATTTATTAATTAATCCAATATTAGTTAAGTACCAACTATGTGTCAGATGATCTTAGTATTGGACTTGTAAGTCATACAGAAGAGAGGGAAGGTTTCTAATTATATGAACTGATATTCTACCCAGGGAAAACCAATAATAAAGAAGAAACCAGAAAATAAATAAAATAATTGCACACAGTGATTCATAATACTAAAGCAAGAAGACTAGTTCAGGCAATAATTGTTAATGGTTTGGAATAAGGAAATAGGAACAAGTTGAAAAAAGTTCAGAGTGACTTATAGAAAAAGCCTTGAAAAAGCCTCCTGACAGATCAACTGTGGAAGTAGTGTGAAAATCAGATATTGAGGATATTCCAGTTCCTTCAATTTTATCTGTACTTTGTAATCACAAATCAACATAATGCTACTTTGTTTGTCTGTCTTTAATTCATTTGTTATCTGAAAATAACTACTACTGTTGAGTCCACAAGCTAATTGTATTTCTATTTAATATGTGAAACACAGAGGTAAAATATGCTTAATATATAATGTAACTGAGAATGGATAATATTATCAGGTTAAAAATCGGCCTTGTAAGGGAAAACACCAATAAAAAATTATCCTGAATGTGAAAATACAAAAAAGAGAACTTTTGTTGTTCCTATCAACAGTTTGTGAAATACAAATTATTCTATAGAATAGGCCTTCTACATTGATCTTTTCTATCAAAATGTGTTATCATGAAATATTTTTGGTGTGTGAAATTGAATGAATGTAAGATATCAGTAAATGTACATCTGCAGGCTGAGTGCCCCCATGAGTTACTTATTAAAACATTACAAAAATTATTTGTATCTTTTTATGTTTTTAAGTACAGAAAGTTTATTAATTTCACAATTTAGTAATATTTTCATAGATATTAGCATAAACTAACAATCTTGGTTAGTTATAAAGATCATTAACACTACCTTAATATTGCCCAGCTGTTAAATAGTAGATATTTTTAGAAAAGGAAATTCAAAATACAAGTTTCAAAGAAAGGGAAAGTTTTTAAACCAGATGAACATTTTCTAAATATTTTGGAAGCAATTTCCTAGTATGCTTTATACTTCATCACAATTGGAAATCAGTAGATTACTGTAGGAAATAAATTGAACATACAAAGAGCTATTAAACACTGTGAAAAGTTGTTTACTACAATTTTACTTAGCACGGGTGTCTCTCTAATTATGAGATATTAACATTCACAGCCGTCCACATATTTCAATAGCAACTTTGAATGAGTTAGGACACTCATTCAAGATTAAGATAAGAAGAAAATGTTCTCAGTCAATTAAGACTTTTAATATATGCTTATTTATGTGTCCATTATTTGATTACTGGAGGCACTTTTTCCCCAGTCAGCGTATTACCAAAGAACATTGTTAGATACATGCAAAAATGAACTTCAATCATTTATATAAAAGAAATAATGCAGGAATTTATCTCATTGAATCTAAGGAATTTAATGTCTCTCAAGTGGGGCGTGTATGCTTCACTTGCTGTTGGCTAGGCAGTAGACTAGCATTTAAGACAGTTTTCATTGTCTATATGCTCACATGCAAGTTTGTAAGGTAAAACTGGGTATAATAGGGGACCACTACTTAAGAAACATGACATCATCAACATTACTGACGACATTGAAGACAACATGCTGAGAAATAACCTGAAAACCTATTATTTGAATTAAAAGGTGGCTCAGACAGTTGAGGGATGTGGAGAGCACTGTGATGGGGAGGGGCCTGCTTGAAATGTAGTTGGGGATGGGAACTAGGGGACTTAATAGGGGGAAGGAAATCTTCTACAACTGATTTATGTGAATAGCTGTGCAATTTGGTAAATCTACTAAAAATCATTTAATTGTTCACTTAAAATGGAGTAATGGCATGGAATGTAAATTATACTTCAATAAATTTGTCAAAAAAAAAGGTGGCTCAGAAGAGTTGTACTCTCAATAGGAAGAAGATCTAGAAATAACTAAATTTCTCCTTTTATGTACATCCCAGAGTGATACATTTTTTTATTAATAAAACAAGTCTAAAAACCATTCTCAGTAAGTATAAAATTAGGTGATAAAAAAACACTGTATTGTATTGAATTGCCAGTGTTTTAAAAATTTATTTAGTAATATATACTATTAGAATGTGTATTATTCTTGATTGTGTCTTAGATACTATGATATATGATATTTGATGAAATAAAATTCTTCCTCTTCCTTTCTTGTTTGCACTATCTAGCAGAACACATATACATGTAAATATGAATTCTTGTATTTAAGTTAAAACATACCAGAAAACTGTCAATCTTTCTTTCTTCCTTCTTTCTTTCTTGCTTTCTCTTTCTTTCTTTCTTTCTTTCTTTCTTTCTTTCTTTCTTTCTTTCTTTCTTTCTTTCTTTCTTTCTTTCTTTTTCTTTCTTTCTTCATATACATTTCCTAAATCATTCTCCTGTCAGAAGAATAGTATTTTAGTTTTACTCTAAGTACTACGACCAAATATAGAATCAGCCTTGGTTCAGTTTTCAAAAGAGTAAAAAATAAATTAGATAAACACAAGCATTTGCTTTTGAAATTATTTCAGTTTATTTAGTGCCCACATAACTTTATAAAATGAGTTTCTGTAATTAAAGATAAATTATTATTTCAGAGGTAAAATTAATTAAATTCATTTAAAAATTTTGCAGAAGACTGATACTTTTCTGTCTGTGGGTAATCTGCTTTTTTCCCTCACCATTTACGGTGACTATTTAAAATATTTTTGAAACAACTGAACAGACAAAGGCAAGTTATGTATAGCATTCTGAATTATTTAATTACAAAAGGTAATGTAGATTATGATGGCACTCATGAAAAGAAAAAACTAATAGCAATTATGTCAGATGCTCTCATTGCTCATAATTCCGATGTTTATTAGTATTAAATCTTAAGTGTCCAAGGGAGTGAGATAGTAACACTTTGCAGCTTTTAACATTCTCTTTTATAGTATTTTGTTACTCTTCCAGCATAAAGCTTGACTCTGAGGTCATCATTCATGAAAATGTTTTTTCCCAGGCATATTCCATAAAAAATAAATGAATGATAACAACTACCAATCAACTACTTTTGGCAAGCAAGATATCAAAATTTAAAAAACACAATATTTCTTTACTACATATAAGATTGATTAGCCCTTTCACATCTCCTTTACCATATAATGGATATAAACCTGCATATTTCAGTTAATTTGTTTGTTGGGTGATTTTTTTTTCCCTATTGGTCACTTAGAGCAAATCACATTAATTCTCTGTCTTCTTGACTTCTTAGGTGTACAGGGTTTCAGGGAAGGCTCAGATCCTACTGGCTACCTTTTTATTTTGCTACATACTGGCTACCGTTTTTGATAGCACTGAGGCATTTGAACATGATCACATTCTCATTTATGCTTCGGGTTATTCAGAAAATACAGATTTAAATTCACTGCAATTATCAATGTAAGACAGGAACTAATTCAAAAGAAAATTGCTAAAATTTTTGTATGCCTCAAATAAGAAAAAAATATTGTTTAAAATCCCAAGTTTCTTTGTCTTTTACCAATTTATAGATAAGCTGTGTAAATGTGTAAATATTAATATGCTATACAAATATTATTTTATATCTGGTTATTTTACTTGCAGAATACACTGAGTCAGGCTTTAGGGCAGTGTCTAACTGGCTGAGGATTTGTGAGTACCAGTGTGACCTTATTAAATCTGAACATAAGGAATAAGGAATGAACTGAGAAGACAAGAAAATACCAAGAAAATGTCTTTTGTGAAAATATTCTCCAAAACAGGGCATTATTTTTTAACAGTACTCTTTAACAATTGAAATAAGTTTCAGAGTTCTGAGCAAGATGATGCTGTGAGCAGAGAAATCCAACTCTCTATCTCTTCCTAATTTCTGCTGAAACACTCACCTGGGGAAAGGGCTTACAGTTAAGGGCTTCCATATTTCTATGCCAGAAAAGAAGAAACTATATGTTTCATATATGTGATATTTTAAGAAAAAATTTCTGCTAATATTTGGTACAATAAAGATCTAGTTGAACTTTTTAAAAGTGTTAATAGCCTCCCGACACCTGCAGACACATGCATCGAGAGAAAAATATATCAATAATAAATGTAGAAAAATTTGGCAGACATGTATTGATCCCCTTAGAGGCCCTCAAGGGTCCCTTATCCAGTTCCTTTTAACAAAGTTGATGTTACCTGTCATAACTCTCTAGAGCTTCATCCTCTTCCCCATTTCACACCCTGTGATTCCAGACAACTAAATTAATGCCGTATACCCATGTTCCTTTGTACACATTCAAAATTTTCAACAAAAACATTTCAGTACCTACGTTATTGAAGATGCATAAACGTATTACCTATCTTAAGAAAACTGTCCTATAATTACAAAGAATGAAAATACTCTAAAACAGTGGATTTCAAACTTTTGGTCTCAGGAACACTGCATATTCTTAAAAACTATTTTTAAGAGCTTTTTTATTTGGGTCATGTCTATCTATATTTATGATGGTATTAGAAATGAAAACTGGGAAATTTAAAATATTTATTAATGAATTAAAATGATACACTCATTGCTATTAACATGGATGTCTTACATTTCATAAAAAACAACTATTCTTCCAAGAATTAGAGAAGAGGGCGATATATTTAAATTTTTGCAAATCTCTTTAATTCTTGGATTAAAAGAAGATAATTGGAATCTTATCTGCTTCTGCTTCAAATGTGCAGTGATATTGTATTTCTTGTAGCCTTTGGCAAACTTCACTGTACTTTAAGTCAATAAATGAGAGTGAAATAGCCAAGTGAACTTTCAGTATTATTAAGAGATTAGTTTAACTTTTCCTTGCCCTTAAAGGGCTTAGAGTTTCCAAGGAGTCAGGAGACTATACTTTGAAAAATATTATTTCAAACATATATTACACAAAATGCTATCTTCTGAACAGGTTTATTATAAGAAACAAAGTAGATGCTCAAATGTGCTCTATTTCATGTTTTCATTAAAATTCCAAAGTGATTACAAAACATGAACAAATAGCATTTGGTGAGAACAAGCTCAGATGAGAAGTTATATAAAATCAGTATGGGAGGAGAAAAAGTAGTATATTGCAAAAAATAATTAAGAGATACAAGAAAATGATCTCAGAAATAGAAGAAAATTAAAAAAAAACTGTTAGGGAAAAATGTAGCAGACATTGAAGCCAAGATTTAACATAAAACTTTGAGAAATTCTATAAAGAAAGAATAGAACACAGAGAGAAGCAGCATGATCAAGGAAATATAGATGAAAACGTTTCTGACCTAATAAAACGTATCAATTAGCAATTCGGGGATGCACATGTTCTAGGGAGATAAAATGACATTAGATGAGGATTGAATATGCCCTAGCAGAATTTTCAAATCTATTCATTCAGCACATTCAACAAGTATTTATTATGCAGTTACCATGAGCTAGCCCTAAGTGAAATGTTAAGAGTGCACTGACTAGCTAGCTTAAAAGATACGCAACCACTTCCCATAAAGGGCTTGTAGCCTAATGGAGGAGACGGTTATTAAATAAATAATTATTACTCAAATAAATAGAAAATTGCAAGTACAATAACTGTTACATGAAAGGAAACATAATTATCAAGGAAAAACATAACCATGACACTGACAAAGTAACAAGCACATGAACCTGCCTTCATGAGTTAAAATAACATTTTTTCCAACTAAAATTCAATACAACAAAATTAATAATAACTTTTTTTATCAATAATCCTTAACAACAGGAATATAAATTGAAATCATAAACACAGGCTATAAACACACAGAGAGACAAACCTGCATGTGTGCGTATGTGTGTGTGTGTGTGTGTGTACTATATACTTTGTAGCAAAACTCATTAAATTTGTTAAAAATGTTTACTATAAATAATGAGAATGAGCTAGCTACACAAAGAGTAATGTAGAAAAGATATAGATAGAATGTATTTTAAAAATTTAACTAAAGAAGTCAGGAAACAATCACCACAAACTTGAGGGAATCATTGTAAATTATTGCATGCAAAAGCAGAACAATTTATTTGTCTTTCCGTAGTGCTGTCCTCAGGCAGTTTATAAAGAACATATCAAATGTAGTAAGATAAAATGAATAGCTTAATATAAGAAAACAAAAGTTAATTTGTAAAGTCATGAGCAAGATTGTTTACATACACACTTTCCACAACAGATCATTGACTTCTCAAAATGGAAGTGAGAATTAAGTAACTCAGTGAATAGTTTATAGAATCATGTGAAGTATTCAGAAAACAAAATTATTTTCGTAAACTTTTCCTACAAGGAAACAAAAAATTTAACCATATCTTTATAGGATATGCAGTTGAGGTTTTTCTTTCTTTTTAATATTTCTTAGTAAAAGCTCATAGAATCAAAACAGTTTATTTAATTTATTTATTCAATCTACAAATAGTTATCGAGTACCTTGCGAGACCCTTTTCTAGGCTTGGAGATATATCAGTGAACAAAGTGACCACAATCCTACATTTGTGGGTCTATAATGGGGATGTTAAAGTATTCAGACAACAAATTAACAAATATATATTAACACTATGTGGTAAAAAGTGCTTTTATAATGTAAGAAGTGATATAAGGAGTACAAAGATTAACAGGAACAAGAAAGGAAGGGCTATTTTACAGAGTTCTTAGGAAAAACTCTTTAGCTAAATGTTCGTAACATAGCCATTGAGCAAAGACCAGAAAGATGTGATAGCCATTAATGTTTGTTGTAGAACAAAACTCAGCTCCCACATCGGTTAACATGAGTACATCCCCGAGAGATGACTACACGCTTGGTGTTTATGATCAAATGTATTTGTGAACCCCCCCCAGCAAGGAAGAGATTCAGTTCATATGTTACATTTTACAATGAAATAAGGACTATTCTTTGAGATTTCTTGGGAGGATGTCAACTGACCTTTTATTTTGGTGAAAGTATGTCAATATCACTGACAAAGGAGGATAAAGAGAAGTTGGTTAAAGGGTGAAACATTCAGTAAAATAGAGGAATACTTTGGATTTACTAAAAACTTGCAAAAACAGTACAGAGAATATACCCTTTACCCAACCTCCCCCATTTTTAACATCTTATAGTACCATAATAAAACATTTACTTGAAAAATAAAAAAAAGAGGAATAATTTAAATGTTTGATAGCAGACTATGATTACTATACTTAATAAATGCATATTGTACTTGGGTGATAGATTTCCTAAATACTCTGACTTGATCACTATGCATTATACTCATGTAACAAAATTTCTCATGTAACCAATATGTTTATACAAATAAAATTTAAAAAGGGAAACTAAAGAAATGTTCATAACAGCTTAATTTATAATATCCTCAAACTAGAAGAAAATTCAACTGTTCATCAAAAGCAAATAGGTAAAGAATTACTGTCTTGGTGTATTTGTTTCCCGAGGCTACTGTGAAAAGTGAAAAGTACCGTAACAGAAATTTATTCTCTCAATAACATACAGATATACAATAACATAAAATTTCAATAATACACAGATAATAAAATTGTGGAAGTGACAACTGCAGTAGCTGGACATATTTATATAGTTAATTAGTGATAGTATGGGTAAAATAAATGTCTTCCCTTCTGAGTGTGGCGCTCACTCTGTTTCACTGGGTTGAACATAAATGTGATTTGAGAGCATCTTAACTTTGATTTAAAATATAGAGTACTTTCAAAATATTGGATAAGCATTTCTATAGCTAACTTTGCTTGGAAACGTACAACATGCACAATAGATGTCTAGAGATATACTTGTGTTAAGCTGAGGTTATTAAAAATTGTGCAAAATTTGTGATCCACTGGGCTACTCATAGGATATATGTGAAGGTTAGACCATACACAATGCATAATGATATAAGCACAAGTACTCAAATGGTAGTGCTTTTTAATTACTAATCAAAATGTCCTCCTGATTTTAAATTTTGCGTAAACAGGTTAAGACAGGGTGTGACCGTTAGCATAAATTGAAGAGAAGATTTAATGTTAACTTAAACTATAAAAATTCTAAAAGTTATAGCTAAAATGACATATACATTCTTAATATGTTTTTGTGTTATGGAGAGATCTAGATATATAATACTTGCTAATATGCATATATTATTTTTGATGAAAAAATAAAATCAAATCATGGTAGCATGTGCTTTTTCTCTCATTTTACAAATGCTTCAAAAACAGTGTCTTCTAATCCTGAGAACTGTATTCAATGTAAAGTATTTAAATTGCTAATTAGTCACCTCTCTCTTCCCCCCACCCCCGGGTTTATTACAATTATCAATAACTATCAAGCTAATATTAATCTCAAGAGTGAAAAAATGTTTGAGATCTAAAAATAACTTAATAATTTATTCATTATATATAATAGTTCATATGTATAACTTCTAGAGAAAAAAGTGAATTTCACTTGAGCACTTCACATTTATATTTTAATAAATTTTATATAGAAATTAGAGACATATTTATGGTTCAATTTACAAATTCTCTAATTTATTAATAATTTAATATTAATATGTTTCAGATTTTATTTTTTACAATTTGTATGAAAAAATCTTTTAAAAATAATCTCACTTTATTTTGCTTAGTAGCAGCATAATTAACTTGTTAAAACCTTTTTTCAAATATACATTTTTTTCTTTCACAAACTTATATGCATTCAAAGCATACATTCTAAATATAGATTTTTGCGAAATTTGAAAGAACACAAAAGAATCCATGAGCAAAGTACTACCCATCACTCCTAATTGAGAAGTATCCTATTGGGTAGTTTTTGTTAGATATAATTCTTAGGACATCAATTATTAACTTGTTCCACTATTTCATCAATTAAAGAAAAATCATATTTCATTATTCATTAATTTATTTCTTACCATAGTTTTAGTCCTTTTCTTTTGGAAGGCAGAAAACATTTTTTTATGTAATTAAATTGTAGCCTCGTATTTTCTTAAAGCTTTGCTAAAGAATCATGAAATATAGCAAATTCATCACTTAACTGTTACAGGAAATGATTTTCAATTAAAATTATTTTAAAAGTATGAAGGAATTTCTCCTCCTTTTCATTGCATTTATACATCACCAAATGAATTATGTTACCTCTATAAAGATAAGTCAAAGGAAAAAAAATTCAAGTTGCAGTTGAAGACATTTATTTTTCTTTTATTGTGCATTCTTTTTCACTTTTATTCTTAAATTTATCTATAAGAAAAGAGCCCAGATATTTCAAACTTTCCATAATAGTTCTTAATTTCAAAAGTATAAGTCCATCATCCCATAATATACTAATTAATATGAGAGCAAAACTCTTGAGTTGAGAGCTTGTACAAAATAGGAGTTAAGAAAAGGAACATGGAGCCAGGCTGCTGGAATTCAAATACTTCTCCCCTTACATGAAGGTTATGGAACCTCAGACATGTTAACTGACTTCTCTGTGTCTCAGCTTCCCTAATTTTAAAGAGGGGATGGTAATCATAAAATCTTCCTCAGTGGACTGTGCTAAAAGCCAAATGATTTGATAGCTGTAAAACTTTCCAAACAATGTCTGACACATCATGAATACTAGCTAGGTAAGTGTTGCTATTGCTACTATTTATGGTTCAGGCAATGTGGAATGTCTGTCCTGAAATTATATCAACACAGGCAAATAAAAGGGAAGGATAATTAGTGCTATCAAAAATAGACTGTCAGAGTTAAAGAATTGTAGTTACAGTGACTTAGCAATACCTAGATGAAGAAAGGGATGCCCAAAGAGAGAATGTGCTCTGCCCAATATCAATAAAGTAATTACTGGAGATGGGATTGCAATTTCAGTCCTGCAATCATTGACTGTGCCTACTTTAGCCCAGTCTTTTCTGTAGTGTATGAAAAGTCTTATCATTACATTGTAACATTACTATCTATTTATCTCCATTTCTTTCATCTTTGTTAATTGCTATTATTATTAATCTGATTTCCATAATAGCCTATTCACTTATCTTCTGCAAACCAAGTTTTTGCCATTTAAAATGATGCTATGCAGAGTTACCAAAATACATTATCAAACATCATCACCGGAACTCATTGCTGGTTTTAGAACGCATTATGACACCCTATATATGCTTATTTCAGCAAATATGTTTGTTTTGTTAATATTTAAGCCTATTCCTCCTTGTAGGGATTTACTTCAGAGGGAAGTTTAATCACTATTGGGGCGCATACTCTAACATTTGAAATAAACTTTGATAAAAATATTTTTAAATAATTATTTCTTTTAAAGGTGAATATGGTTTTCAAAAATGAGTTAATTTTTGCCCTAATTCCATTATAATCTCTCTCACAGCAGTTTAAAATCATTTTAAGCGTAATATTCTAGAGTTTTATATGATTTCTGTTCATATTTTTTCTGTAATTTTCTGTCAAAAGGAATATTTTGAAAATATTAACAGTGACTTCAAAATAGATGGCAGTTATACTTTCCCTTAGTGTGTGTACACAGTCAATAACTACTATTTTACTCATATTTCAAAATTTTGTATAAATATGTTACTGAGAGCTTTAGTTTTGTGACATGTTTAGTTACTTAGAAATCTTTTCTTGAATAATTGTGAATGGTCTATATGGCTCTAATATTCTTTAATTTACTTTTTCCTATTAGGTCAAGGTTCACTTGAACATCAATCATACAAACTAGCTATAAACATGAGCAGGTAGACCAAGTATATAATCTTTTGATCAATACATTTTGTTACTAATTGTGAATCTATTATTTAAAAATACACCTAAAGTATGTACAACAAAAAGCCAGACTGTTTGTGATCTTCAAAGATCACCAATTTAATTTGAAAAATTACTCTTTAGTGACCTTTAGACTAATAGAAATATCCTTTTTAATGCTGAATTTCCCAGACACTGTAGCGAGAGTAAAACTTTGTTCAAATAAATTGAACAAAAACTCAGTCTATTTAAATGTATTAAACCAAAAGTATAATTTAGCATGTATTTCTTTAACTGTATTTAATATTTTTCTCAACAAAAATTAAGTGATTCTATCTTACATATAAGCAAATTCTTCTTAACTCTCTTTAAAAGCAGTGTCTAATTATGAAAAGGCAGTATATTTTAATAATGTCATATTGACTATATGTAAATTCCCACTTCTACATTAGAAAGACAGATATACATATTCTCTGTATTGCAGAAATTAGTAATCTACTTGTGGATTTAACCTTTAATTTTATTTACTTCATGTTTCCTTGGAGTATATATAGCCAATAAGATCATTAATCCCCATCCGAATGGTAGAATAAAAAAGGAATTAGAATGTTTCAGAGAATTATGCTATGGCAACTATACAAACATTTTGAGATTTTGGGATGCAGAGGGATGGATTTTGAACTTAATGCCGCTTTTTAAAAGAAAATTTATCAATCATGTAATACTTTAATTAACCACATTACCGTTTTCACAATTAATGTAAATATTTAAAATGTGGTTCAAGTTTAAATTTTATCCTGGACAAGCAATATTGTAGTGATTCAAAATTAAAAATTTGCCAAGAATAAATGGAGTCAGAGGAGTTTTTTTTTCCTCTCAGTTTAGTAAATTGTATGAAAGTTTGACATTATTCACATAAGGGAAAAAAAGGAAAAACTACAAGTCAGAAATATATCACATCAACCCATAAATTCAAGATGTACAAGAGTAAGTTAGAAATGAATCTCATAATTCAATCCGAAATGTCATGATATTTTCAAATTGTAGAAACTGATCTCTGACAAGAGATATTTGACAAATTATAACAAGATGAGCACGCACTCCTGGTAGCAGTGCCTCTTGAGGCTTCTGCTTTCACTTCTAGGCTACTCCTGTCATTGGCAGTACTGCCTCTTTGTCTTTTGGTTAGCAGATTCAATAGCTTTATACAAACTGAGTAACCTTTTATCTTTCAAAATACATTTTATCATGACCTTCAGATTTCCCACAAGTCGTGAGCTAAGCCTACATTGGGAAATTAGAACATCAGCCGAACCTAACAGTGATGAGTCAATTATGTTATAATTAAATATTTCTAATATGCCATTTGTCTAAAACTATTTATTGTTAAACAACTTAATGTTGGATATATTTGGCAAAAATACAGCCATGATCTAAACAAACTTTTCTAAATGATTTTCCCTTTTTTAGTTTGCTACTGAAATTCAGGTATAAATAACAGTCAATATGGTTTGTTTTAGGTCATCCTTATGGACTTAATTGTGCTGCCTCCAACAGTTTATATGTTGAAGTGCCAATCTCCAATATGACTGTGTTTGGATATAGGGACTTTGCAGCTGTAATGAAGTTTAAATGAGGTCATAAGGATGGACTCTAACTCAATAGGACTGGTATCTTTACCAGAATAGGAAGAGAAAACAGAGCTCTCTCGTTCTCTACCCACGTGCACATAGATGAAAGGCTCTGCAGGAACACTGAAAGAAGGTGGTTGAATAGTTTCTCAAAGAATTATTCTAGGAGGAGAGGCAGCCCAGAAGAAAAAAAAGAGCTCAAAAGCTGTCCCAAAAGTAACTCTCATCATTGGAAACAGATTGTGGTGTAGTGCAATCCTAAAGGTGCTCTCAAGAAGAATAAATCCTTTTAATTAAGTACAAGTTAAACCATAAGCCTGCTAGTTCATGAGGAAGAACGAGGAAAATAAATAATTAAGAAGAATCTTTCTAGGGTTAGAACAAACTGTAAAAACTGGACTCAAAAACTTTTCCTGATCAAATGTATTAATAATTCGATCAGATTTATGAGAAATGTATGCCAAAGGCACTGTGGAAAACTATACAATAATCCACCTTCGGTAGTGGACCATACTGAGTGTAATATCAAATGACACGGACAGTGTAACAAAGAGATCAAAGACAGTCATAGACAGTTCTGATGAAACTACTGCCGCTGGGGTAACTGCACACACCTAAGTCTATACCCTCCAAGAATTAGTTTAAAGACTTTACACTTTACTAAATAGACTGTATTAACATGGCCTAGCCAATTCATGAAACACATAAAGAATCAAGCTAGAACAAGAGCAAAATATAAGCCCTGGAGTGTGGGGGAGGAATTTAGTATCTATGGTTGCTATAACATATTAGTTAATATATTAAGTTTTCAACAAATTATGGGACATGCAAATAAATAGAAACAAGTGTCCCACACAGGAAAAAGAAAATATTAGTCAACAGAAACTGCCTGAGGGTGGAACTAGATGTTAGGTTTAACAAAGAATTCATAATAGTCATTATAAATATGTCTAAAGTACTAAAAGCAAATCATGATTAAAGAAGCAAATTATAATGAAAATGTCACATCAAATAGAGAATACAAATATAGAGATGCTAAACGAAAGAACAAAATGAAAATTCTGAAGTAGAAAATTACAATAAATGGAATGAAAAATTAACTAGAAGTCTCATTAGTATAATAGATTTGAAATAACAGAAGAATGCATTAATACACTTTAAGATATACTAATAATGATTTCCCAACTAAAGAGCACAAAGGAAAAAAATGAAAATAAAACTGTCTCGGAGAAATTTGAGGTAATTTTAGTTTCACCAGTATACACATAATGAGAGTATTAGAAGAAAAAGAGGAGACAGAGAAAGAGCAAGAAAAAATGTTCTAGTGAATAACAGTTGAAAAAATTCTGTAAAACATTAATCTGCATAGTCAAATTTAATATAGTCCATGTCAGATAAATGCAAAGTGGTTCAAACCCAGATACATCATAGGAAACATGACGAGAATCTAAGACAGACAAATTTTGAAGCAATAAGGAAAAGTCTCTTACTTTACAAGAGATTCTCTTATAAGATTAACAAGTGAAATCTCATCAGAATTAATGGAGGCTAGAAGGCACTTGGGTTACATATTTACAGTGCTGAAAGACAAGAGCAGTCTATCACGAATCTTACATACAACAAAAATATCTTCCTAAAATGAAGGCAAAATAAAGACATTTCAAAATAAATAAAAATTGAGCGAATTTGCTGTTAGCAGTCCCATTTTACAAGACACATTAAAAAATGTTTTTTAGGCTAAAAGCAAGTAAACCTAGATGCAAATTCAAATCCAACCACCACAACCAAAGAGCACAAGTAAAGATAATTATGTAATTATAAGTGATGCTATAAGTTCATATTTTTATTTTCTCTTTCCTTAACTAACTTAAAAAGTTATTGAATAAAGCAACATGCATATAATTATATTGTTGGGCTTATAATAAATACGGTAGTCCACTCTTATCTGCAGAGGATATGTTCCAAGACCCCCAGTGGAAGCCTGAAACCACGGATAGTACAGAACTCAATCTCTGTTGAGCAGTGTATGTTTCTGTTCATTTCTTCCATCCACAAATTTAATGCTATTTTCATCGTAACTAAGCACTCCTCAGGCACTGTGGCTATAACCTTTGCAGTTTGAGGTGCAATAGCAAAACAAGCATGGATTTCTTTTTCCTTTTTCACAATTTCGTAGATAGATTTGTTCTTACTGTAGATTTTGACAATCCTCAGCATGTTAATTTTTTTTTATTCTTATAGAGAACTTTTAACTTTTCGCTTAAAAGAAGCATTATATGGCTTCTCTTTGGTATATGAGAATTGCCAGCATCACTACTCTTGTGCTTTGAGACCCTTATTAGGTAAAATAAGGATTTCTTGAACACAAGGACTGAAATACCAGGACATTAGATCTGAAACCAAGATGCCTACTAAGTGATCACAAGCTGCGATTAATCTCATGTAACTGAAACCCCAACAAATAAGGACAAACCACTGTACAAATGTACCATAAATTGTAATTAGTAGAGTTGATATAACAAACTCTATACATATGCATTTGTCTTCTTGTTTGCAGTTCTTAATATACATAAAATATGGTAAAGTAGTAATTACAACATTGCATTTTTTTGGACTGTAAAGGAATTTTAATTTTTTCTTGCACATTTTTTTTGAATAATAGTCTCAATTATTTAATCTAAGATGGAATCTATCACCTACTGTTACATAAACATCAATATAAAAAAAGATTGATAGCCCAGAAACACACTGTTTCATACTGTGGAAAACATTGTAATATATGATAAACGAAGAATTTAAATTAGTAACAAAGGAAAGATTTATTAAATAAATATATTTGGTAAATTGATCAATTGGAAAAAACAAAACAATATATCATTCTGACATAACCAAGGAATTAAAATAAGTTGACCAACATGTAACAAATACACTTTCTATTTGATTACTCTTTTTGCAGTTATTGCTTATAGCATAAGTAATATAATTGGCATTTCCCTATTTAAAACTAAATGCAAGTGCACCAAACAATTGTGGATCAATGGAAAATGAGCACCGATGGCCACATTAATATGATCACTCACACCACTGTCACCTTTTGCTGATAGCTATAATACTGGAAAAAAATGGTGGAGTAAATTACGTTTGTGTCTATATAATCTAATAGTTCACTTTATTAACAAGGTTTTAAGAAGATAAATTTCTTGCATATGTGAAATTTTGCTTTTTAAGAAATCTATACTACAAAATCTGTACATAGGGAAAATTAAAATCATGTATAACTATTATAATGGTGAAAAATTGATAATTTGAATTAACTTAAGAAAACATAAAAATATAATTTCCAAATAATAAAACTAATTATATATAAATTCATAGTATGCATTATCTTATTTAATTTGTATTAATTAAGCAAATGATAAAAAATGTAGTTAACGTTCTGCATTTCTATGTCACTGAACTCAGCTATTCAGTAAGGAACAAAAATTGTCAACTAATGAAGCTTACTTCAAGAACTACCTTCTGATTCATTTTAATATACCTTTTGTCATTTGAAGCAGAAACAATCAGATCATTCTTATTTTCTGAAAGTGGAGCAGGGCGTTAATGAGTTAAAAGATGTTTATGCTTAAGAAAGGATTGATGCATGTCTTAGATTACATGATTCTAAATTTACCTCTTTTAATTGCATAAGGCTATCCTTCTGTGTATTGAAAATCAATTCAAAACATCATTTTTTCTACTCAACTCATTATCATTTGAACTGTTTTAATACACAAAGAATTTAGAGAATTTATCCTATTCAGAGTTGACTGCATTTCAGATTATCGAATACCCGTATATTATAAATAAAAGTAAGGGAAAGACTCAATCTTTGTAGAGTTTAGAACAGATTTATAGTATAATAAATATGCTTCTTTGTGACCTCAATCTTTAAAAGAGGATCAAGACTTTAAGTTTCCTGGATGTACATAAAAAAGAAGGGGTGGGTAATAATTTTTAAAACCATCGCATGCTCAAAAGATGGCCTGAGCCAAAGGTTTCAAAACATGCTTTAATTTTTTGTACATATTCGAGTAGACTGTCATTGCTTCTTTATCTGACCCTTCTTTCTACTATCTTTATTCTAATAAAATAAACACCCCTTAGGTTAATGGTTTTTACTGCTTTATTTATCTATAGTAACAATAATGCCACACACCAACCAATAAAACCTTAGTCATATACAATAATGAATATTTATTGTTGCTTATGATCATATATATCCTTTGATCTTGGCTGAGCTTGGCTTATCTCAGCTGGGTTACCCCTCCGTGTCTATAGCCTTGGTTGGGACTAGCCTTCTGATCTGTCTCTGCTCCATCGGGTCTCTTATGGCCTTTAAACTGGCAGTAGCATATTCTCTTTACTGAGGCAAGAGTCCAAGGATAATTTTAAAAAGTGCGAAAGACCATGGAGTGCTAGGCTTGAAAATGTACACTGTCATGTCTGCTACATTCTGTTGATGAAGACAAGTCATAAGATAATTCAAAATTCAAGGGGTATGGAAATAGACTTCAACTCTTAATAGGAGTTGCTGCCAAGTCACATTGTGAAGGCTGGGTGGGTGTGAAGAAATGGACCTATTTCTCTAATCATTTTGCCACATTTCAATTATGGAACTATAGTAATAAAGATACCTGAGTATTTTTCCTCAGAAGAATTATAGATAATCTCATCTATCAATACTCATTTTGTTAAAACTATCAAAAAATTACATTTTGCCCATTATTATTATTTGTGTTTACTGGATGTGATGTATGTAATAAACACTGCAAAACTGATCAAATCTTTGCCTTTGGACTTGAAATATATGACACAAAATACAAATAAAGAATAAAAAAGTAACCGCAGAGCATTGCACTAAAGAGTAAAAGATCTAGAGGCAGATAAAACACTGTATTCTTATTGGCTTGTTTCTCTTGTTTTGAGAGCAGATAGTAACTAAAGGCATTTTGTTCAGAAAAAACAGTGAAAGGAGAGAAGTAATTATCTTTAGAAGCTAAAATTATTTTTAGAAATAACATATTTAGAAAAATGCTGATAGTAGAAAACGAAAGTGCATGTTAAAAAGGTGTGTATAAAATGGAAGGAAGAAGTAAGAGTATTTGATCAGAGATAAAACTAAAACAAAGTTCTCCAACCCTGCATTTTAACGTTAGTGTTTTTGTGTACTTACGATTTCAACTATATAAAAAATTAAAATGCCTGACTCTTTCTTCAAGCCAATCAGAATTCAATTTCTGAATAATGATCAATTTTTTATTGTATCAGCATAGATCAGCCAACTCACAATATTCCCCCAAAAGAAATATTTTGTATAAAAGTGAAATAAGTATAATATAATTTCCCATCTTATAAATTTTTCCCAATATGAAAACAAATATATCAAGTTCAATTTTGCCTTGCCTTAACCTCAAGTTCTCTCCGGCAAGAGGAAGTTATTACCCTACAACATCAACTAAACAACTGGCAATTTTTCTCTTTCTCTTTAATTTTTCACTGCCATGTCAGAAGTTCGTAAATAAGACACTATATTTCTTGAGGTAGGTAAATTCTTTACAAATAAACGGAACGACAGACCAAACTATAATGCAATTTCTAAAGGAAATGAGCTGCTTCTATAAATCAGGAATTGATTTAATATTTTCTTAACTCATTTTGTAAATATTCTTTAGAGGAAGGCAATAATAAAAGAATCTTCATCTTGTGTTACTGTCATTTATATCTTTTGTCAGCACAGACTCCATTCACCTAAAACTGCTAGACTGCCAAACTTTTCTCAGTTTTGTATGTCAGCTGAATTAATCTTTGTGAGTGATTACAAAGTAAAATTACATTTTTTAACATTGTGAGTTTATGTGTATTCCTTTTGAAGGATCAAATATTTTGTGATTTCAAACTTTAATAAATAAGTAAATGTAGTTTGCTTTGGGTATACGGTTAAATAGCTGTACCTTATGCATAGTTTGCATTTTAAAATAAATAACATTTATTAATCATTTTTGAGGATAGCCTATTTATTTGAAAATACCCCACAACTTACTATGGTACTTAATCAAATTTAGATTTGCCAACAATTTCATATGTATTTTCAGAACAAGGTGAACCACTTCTGCTTATGCTTTATTATAAGACATTCCTCAAATTAAGGCTGTTATTTAATTAACTTCAAATCATTAAGAGGCTTTAGACTTTGTGTTTTTCAGATAATAGCTCATGATTAAAACCTATATATTATTCATATTTGAAAATAATTGAACAAGTATAAACATTGATAAATTAATATATTAAATAATAACTGAGATGAAATAAATATTAATGGAAATATTTCTTATACTATATGTAAGTAAAACAATTATTTTAATATTAAGTTATATTGTGTAACTTTTATTATTTATGGTTCATAGCTATATTTCTCAATCTGAAGAGTCGAGGAAGGATAGAAATAAGTAATAATTAGTGACTATTATTAAATCAGGTAATAGTTTCAAACAATTATCTTTAAATAAAAAACAAGACTTAATAGTATTTTTGTGAGTTTCCTATTTTTTAACATTAAGAAGGTTAAAGATGTAATTAAATACATTACTATGTCTACATTGTCATTAATTGTTTTTTATTCTGATTTAGATTTTTGGTGAAAGTGGTTAGTTATATCATTAGATTGTGAATCTTGAATAATTGAGTTGCAAGCAGAAACTGCTTCAATTACCAATGTTTTATTTTAATTAATTTATTTTTTTACAATGGGGTAATGTCACACAGTAAATATCAGAGTTACAATTTGGCGTCAGATCTATGAACATAGGTATCTTTCAACTCTCTAGAGACTGTAACACTTCCTTCCAATACTATGGCATCTTATCCTTCTTGCATCTCAAAAAATGGAAGGCAGTAGTCAATTAGAAAAGGAAAGAGAATGTCTCTGTGATGCTGGCTAGCTACATCACTTGGCACAATTACCTGGCATGGCAAATGTGCTGTTAGTCCATAAAATAGCCTTAAAGGCTCAACATGATGTCACTTGCCTTCTTTGGACTATTCTTTCATTGTTGTTTGTTTCCAGCTTTATTGCTGTATAATTGACAAATAAACATCATATATTTAAGGTGAATAATGTAATGATTTGACATATATATATGTTGTGAAATGATTACTAAAATCAAGCTAGCTAACACATACATCAACCCACATAGTTACCATATTTTTTGTGTGCTGAAAGCACTTAATGTCTATTCTTCTCAGCAAATTTCAAGTATTCACACAGTATTGTGAATACTAACTACAGTCACCGTCTATACTTTACAAACCCAGGACTTATTCATCTTACAAGTGAAAGTTTGTACTCTTTGCCTATCATCTCCCTATTCTTCCCATTCTACTCTGCTTCTATGAGTTAGACTTTTTTAGATTCCACTTTAAAGTCCACATAAAAATGAAATCGTAAAGTATTTGTGTTTCTCTGCCTGGATTGTTTCAACTAATAAAATGTCCTCCTGGTTCATCCATGTTGTCATAAATAGAAGATTTCCTTCTTTTTATGGCTGAATAATATTTCATATTTGTATATCTGTATATGGCATTTACTTTATTTATCCATCTATGGACAGACATCAGACAACTTAGGGTGCTTCCATACTCCATATTCCACATTCTGGCTATTGTGAATAATACTGCAATGAACATGGGAATTCAAATATCTCTTCAAGATTCTGATTTAATCACTTCTGTGTATATATACTCAGAAGTGAAATTGCTGGATTGTCTCATGTGGTAGTTCTAGTTTTTAATTACTGGAGGAAATTCCATACTGTTTTCCATAATGGTTGTACCAATTTACATTCCTATCAATAGTATACAAAGTTTCCTTTTTCTCTACAAACTCACCACCACTTGTAATCTCTGGTCTTTATGATAATGCCCATAATATCAGATGTGAGATGATATGTCATTGTGGCTTTGATTTGCATTTCACTGATGATGTTGAGTACTTTTTCACATACCTGGTAGCCATTCATGTGTCTTTTTTGGAAAAATGTCTATTCAAGTCTTTTGCCTATTTTAAAAAGACTTGGGCTAAGGTTTTGTTTTTATTTTATTTTTTGCTATTGAGTTGGATTAGTTTCTTATATATGTTGTATATTAACCTCTTAACAGATCTATGATTTTCAAATATTTTCTCCCATTCTGCAGGTTCCCTTTTCATTTTGTTGATTGTTTCCTCTGCTGTGCAGTGTCTTTTTACTTTGATGGGCAGCAGTTTTTTGTTATTCTTTTTGTTTGCTTGTGCTTTTGGTGTCATATCTAAAAGATCATTGACGTGACCAATGTCAAGGAGATTTTTCCTTATGCTTTGTTATAGGAATTTTATGGTTTACTTTAAGCCTTTAATTCATTTAGAGTTAATTTTTGTAAATAATGTAAAACAGGATTCAATTTTATATGTTTACATGTGGATATTCAGTTTTATCATAACCATTTATTAAAGAGACTATCCTTTCCCCATTGTTTATTCTTGGCACCCTTGCCAAAGATAATAGTTGACTGATACATGCATGGGTTCATTTATGGACTCTTTATTCTGTTTCATTGGTCTATGTGTCTATTACTATGCCAGTATTATAGTTTTTTGATTATTGTTACTTTGTTAATACACTTTTTAATTTTTTTTATTTCAGCATATTACAGGGGTACAAATGTTTAGGTTACATATATTGCCTTTGCCCCACCCGAGTCAGAGCTTCAAGCATGTCCATCCCCCAGATGGTGTGCACCATATCCATTAGGTGTGAATATATACATCCCCTACTCCCCTCTCCCACCTGCCTAACACCTGATGAATGTTACTTTCATATGTGCATGTAAGTGTTGATCAGTTAGTACCAATTTGATGGTGAGTACATGTGGTGCTTATTTTTCCATTCTTGTGGTACTTCACTTAGAAGAAGGGGCTCTGGCTCTATCCAGGATGATACAATATACTTTGAAATCAGGTGTGATGTTTCCAGCTTTGTTCTTATTACTCAAGAATACTTAGGCTATTTGAGGTCTTCTGTGTTCCTATACAAATTTCAGAGTTTTTATCTATTTTTGTAAAAAATGCTGTAAGAATTTTGACAATGATGACATTAAATCTGTAGATTGATTTGGATATTATGGACATTTAAAAATATTAACTAATCCAATTTATGAACATGCAATATCTTTCCATATAATTTAGTTCTTTAATTTCTTTCATAAATGTCCCATAGTTTTCTGTGTACAGATCTTTTGCTTCTTTGGTTAATTTTATTTCTGTTTTATTCCTTTTAATTTTATTGTAAAAATAATTGTTTCTTTAATTTTTTTCAAAATGTTTGTGACTAACATATAGAAATAAAACTGAGTTTTACATGTTTATTTTGTTTCTGGAAACTACACTGAATCGGTTTATTAGTTCCAACAGTCTTTTAATAGTGTCAACAGGTTTGTCTACATAGAAGATCATGTTATTTGCAAAAAAAAGATACTTTAACTTTTTCCTGTATGATATAGATGACTTTTAGTTATTTTTATCCATTTTTCTTGCCTAACATATCTGTCTAGAACTTCCATTACTATGTTGAATAGAAGTGGTAGAAGTGAGCACACTTGTCTTATTTCTGATCTCAAATAAAAATATTACAGTTTTTCACTTTTGAATATATTAGCCATGGGCTTGCCATATATGGCCTTTATTGTGTTGAGGAACATGCCTTCTATATAATTTGTTGAGATGACTTTTTATCAAGAAGAGATGTTGAATTTTATCAAATGTTTTTCTGCATCTATTGAAATAATCTTAAAATTTTTGACTTTCTTTTTGTTAATGTGATGAATCATATTTGCAAATGTTGAACTATCTTTGCATTGTTTGGATGTCTCCCACTTGATTATGGTGTATAATTCCTCTTCTTGATACATAATATATGTACTAATTTTCAGGGTATTTCATGAGATTGACACATTCAAA
>CAUYRT010066782.1:0-22730 GCA_963574885.1 Lepilemur ruficaudatus | reverse complement strand
CTGTGTCCCACGATGGTTCTCTGTAGATTCGTATAGCTGGTCCTGTAGAAGTGGAGTTCACTCGCGTGCAGTAGTCTGCCTATTTCACCTCCGACTCTGAGAGCAGAGAGCCAGGAGGGCACTCCTATTCCGCCATTTTCCGGATCGGAAGCTCTCTTCTTTGAACAATAACAAAAATTATTTGTCAAGGTTTTAGAATATCTAGAGCTATGTACATTAACCTAGATTATTAGATCATGTTGAAAATCAAGATATTCAAATAAAATCCACTTCCCTCATACCTAGTTAGGCTTACAGCTACTGGGGCAAGACAATCAATGTTATTAATGACATGCTGCCTTTGAGGGACTCATTACCTATACGTACTAGGTCTGAACTCATTTTTATAGCTCTTAAATGATTCCAGAAGTCATTTTCTTGAATGGGGGGCAGTGTTGGAATCTACTGTGAAAGATACAATGAAAAGATGAAGGCCGTATCATAGGACTGGTAATAAAGAAAACTGAATTTGAATAATTTTTTGATTTCTATCTTAATTTCCTCCTTGACCGCATAACTATTCAGCAGTAAATTGTTTAACTTCCATGACTTTGTGGAGAGTTGAGTGTTTCTATTGACATTGATTTCTAATTTTATTCGACTGTGGTCTGAGAAGATACATGGTAAAATTTCTATTTTTTAAATTTGTTAAGACATGCTTTGTGGCATAGGATGTGCTCAATCTTAGAGAATGTTCCATGAGCTGATGAGAAGAATGCATATTCAGTGGTTTTGGGGTAGAATGTTCTGTAAATGTCTGTTAGGTTCATTTGTTCTAGCATTCTGTTTAAGTCCATCATTTCTTTGCTTATTTTCTGCTTGGAGGATCTGTCTCATTCTATCAGTGGGGTGTTGAAGTCCCCAATTATTATGATGCTGCTGTTTATCATTTTGTTTAGATCAAGTATGATTTGCTTTATGAATCCAGGTGCACCTGTGTTAGGTGCATAAATATTTAGGATTGTTATGTCTTTGAATTTTTCCCTTCACCGTTACATAATGACCATCTTTGTCTTTACTTATTTTTGATGATTTGAAGTCTATGTTATCTGGTATGAGAACTGCTCCGCCAGCTTTCTTTTGGTTTCCATTTGCATGAAATATTGTTTTCCATCCCTTCAGCTAGATTCTGAATGAGTCCTTGCAGGTTAGATGTGTTTCCCAATGACAGCAGATGCCTGGCCTGTATTTTTTTTTTATCCCTTCAGCCAACCTATGTCCCCTGAGTGGGAATTCAAGCCATTCACATTTATTGAAATAACTGATAAGTAGGGTGGATTTAAATTCATCCTGTTGAGTTTCTTCCTGTTGTTGCTTTGTTTTGCCTCTTGAACAACTGTGGTATCCAGGCTCTGACCTTTAGCTTTTGAGTGATTTTACGCCAATGGGTGTCTATTGTGCTGATCTCTGTGCAATGGAGTCCTGAGCACTTCTTGCAGGGCAGGTCTGGTCTTGACAAATTCCCTCAGTATTTGCTTATCTGAGAAAATCTTTATTTCTCCTTCATAAAAAAAACTTAAGATAGAAATCAAAAAGCCCTTCAGACTAAATGACAAAGGGGACACAAGTTACCAAATCTGTGTGATTTAGCAAAAACAGTCATAATAAGAAAATTTATAGCCATAAATGCCTACATACAAAAGATAGAAAGATCAAAAATTAACAATCTAATGAATCATCTTGAGGAATTGGAGAAGTAAGACAAACCAATCCCAAACCCACCAGAAGAAAAGAAATGACTAAGGTCAGAGCAGAACTAAATGAAATTGATAACAAAAGAATTATACAGAAGATTAATGAAACAAAAAGCTGGTTCTTTGAAAAGGTGAACAAAATTGACAGGCCCCTCACTTCACTAGATTAACTAGAAACAGAAAAGAAAGGATCTTAATAAGCTGAATCAGAAATGAAAGAGAGATATTACAACTGATACCACAGAAATACAAAATAACATCTCTGTGCTGGCAGTTAGCTACTCTCCCAGCAAAACAGGTCTCAAGGCAAGATCGTTGCAAGGGATTTGGAAATAAGAGGAAATAAAGAAAGAAATAATATAGATGGAGAAATGATTGAGATGGAGACAAAGTGCAGTTTAAATGATGGGGGAGTTAGACGGTCCCCAGCATTCCCGTGAATTGTGAGACCATGAGTGAAGTCCTGCATCAGTATTTATTGTTACAGCAAATAGTTGTCTTTTGTTAGAAAATTACATGTACAGTTCATTTTTTGAGGTTTCCAGGGGAACCTAACCTAATTCTGTCTACAAGAATAGACAGTTACAAAATTTTTCTAAGATAAACATGTTACACCCTAAGTTAAGAATAGACCTAGCTGAGCAGACAAATTAAAGATCAAAATGTATAAAGCAGGAACACTGAGTGTGTATACTAATCTAATCTATTTCTCTAAATACAGAGACATGTGGTCAGGAGTGAATCAGGAATAGCCTTGAAGTTCAAAATAGTTCCACCTGCAAGTTGTCTGCTGGGCAGGCATTTCAATCAGCTTCCTAGCCTTGGGCCCAAACTGAGCTCTGCCTTGAAATAAGCTGTAGGCAATAGCTTGCAGCTTTGAAGAAATGTTGCTTTGCAGACATCCTCTGACAATGCCTCCCTTTGTTGCTAAACAGCTTCTAGTCTATGAATTGGCAATTAACAGATTCCTTCAAGGCAAGGCCCTGCAAAACTCCTGAAACCTCTCATGTCTCTTAGCCTTATTTCCCAAAACAAGTCTGCAAGGAAGAAGAAAAATTATCTCTGTTTGCAGATGGCATGATCATATATGTATGACAACTCTGACAACTCAACAATTTTTTTTATTTCTGCATATTATGGGGGTACAAATGTCTAGGTTATGTATGGTGCCCTTGCCCTCCTCCCCCCAAGTCAGAGCTTCAAGCATGTCCATCCCCCAGATGGTGCACATTGCACTCATTATGTATGTATATACCCATCACCTCCTCCCCCCTCCCATCTGCCTGATGTTCGATAAATCTTATTCCTATATGTGCACTTAGGTGAACTCAACAATTTTTAGAAAACCTTATTAGTACTAATAAGAAAATTCTGTAAAGTTGTAGGATAGAAAATAAAATACAAAAATCAGTCATGTTTCCATACATAATGAACTATCTGAAAAAGAAATTATGAAAGAAATTCCACTCAAAATTGCAACAAAAAAATAAAATATATAGGAATAAACTTAACCAAAAAGGTGAAAGACTTTCACACTGAGAACTATAAAAGAGTAATGAAAGAAAGAAGAGAGAAAAATGGAAGAAATCCCATGTTCATGGATAGGAAAAATCAATATTGTCAAAACGTCCATACCACCCAAAGTTATATACAGATTCAATGCAATCCCTAAAAAATTCCAATTGCATTCTTTACAGAAATAGAAAAAAAAATCCCAAAATTTATATGAAACCACAAAAGACCCCAAATAGCCAAAGCAGTTTTGAGCAAGAAGAACAAAGCTGGAAGTACCACAATTCTTGATTTCAAAATATATCACAAAGCTACAGTAATAAAAATAGTGTGGTACTGGCATAATAACAGACCAATTGAACATAATAGAGAACCCAGAAATAAATCCAGTCATATATGACCAACTAATCTTCAACAAGGCTACCTAGAAAACACAATGAGGAAAGGATAGTCTCTTCAATAAATGATGTTGGGAAAACTGCATAGCCACATGCTGGATAATGAAATTAGACCCTTATCTCACACCATATACAAAAATCAACTAAAAATTGATTAAAGATGTAAACATAAGACTGGAAACCCTAAAACTATTATTAATAGCAGAAAGCATAGAAGAAAGCCTCTTGACATTGGTCTGGGTAATTTTTTTTGGATATAACACTAAAACCAAGGCAACAAAGGCAAAAATAAACAAGTGGATCACATCAAACTAAAACACTTCTACATAGCAAAGGAAATGATCAGCAGAGTGTAAAAGGCAACCTAAAGGATAAGAGAAAATATTTGAAAGCCATATATCTGATAAGGAGTAAATATCCAAAGTATATAAAGAACTCATACAACTCAATAGCCAAAAATAATAATAATAATAATAATCTAATTTTAAAACAGTCCAAAGACCTGAATAGACATTTCTCAAAAGAAGATATACAGGTGCTTCTTTTTTAGAAGGATACTCAACACCATTAATCAGGCAAGCCAAAACACAATGATATATCATCTCACACCCATAAGAATGGCTATTAGTGAAAAAAAAAAAGGATAAAAAATAGTAGTGAGGATATGAATCTAATGTACAAGATGTGAGATCTAAAATACAGCAATGTGACACAGCTGCTAAAATACAGCAATGTGACACAGTTAACAATACTGTGTCGTAGACTTGAAATTTGCTAACAGGGTGGATCTTAAGTATTGTCACTACCACAAAAAAAATATTAACAGTAAACTAGAAAAAAATAAAGCACAGGAGATAGCAGTTAACTTATCAATAGTTAATGAACTAGTGGGGGAGAGATATAGAACATGTGAAAAACAAATAGCAAAATGTCAACAGTCCTTCCTTATTAGTAGATACTTGAAACATCAATGGATTAAGGCAGAGATTGGTAGAATGGATTTTTTAAAAGCCACATGATCCAACTCTATGCTATTTACAAGATACTCACTTTAGAGCCAAAGAGCCAAATAGGTTGAAAGTGAAAATATGGAAAAAGATAGTCTCTGCAAATAGTAACCCAAGGGAGCTGAAGTGGCTACACTCCAGACAAAATAGACTTAAATACAAAACTTTTTGCACAGACCAGTGTGAACACGATATACCCATGATCCCTGACTTATGATTGGTAGACTTATATGATTTTTTACTTTATGATGGTGAGAAAACAATGCACATTCAGTAGAAACTGTACTTCAAGTACCTTTACAAGCAGTCTGTTTTTCACTTTCAGTACAGCATTCAATAAATTACATGAGCTATTCAACACTTTATTATAAAATAGGCTTTGTGTTAGATGATTTTGCCCAACTATAGGCTAATGTGTGCTGAGTATGTTTAAGGTAGTCTAGGCTAAGCTATGATGTTTGGTAGTTTAGGTGTATTAAATGCAGTTTAAACTTACTGTATTTTCAACTTATGATGAGTTTATCAGGATGTAACCCCACTGTAAGTTGAGGAGCATCTGTATTGACAAAAGGGTCAATAGCAGAAGAATAGCAATGACATGTTTCTTTATATTTATAAATTATCCATTGAACATATCTCTAACCATACTGCACAACTGCAGTTGCATTTTTAGTCTTTCCTTCTTGTCTGATGTCCACTTCTGACACAGGATGTATTAGTTACCTGTGGTCGTGTAACAAATTACCCCAAACTGTGGTGGCTTGAAACAACATTTATTATCTTAGATTCATTTCCCCAGGTGAGTGTAGATACATCCTCTGGCTCAAGGTCTTTCACAAAGTTGCAGCCAAGGAGTCAGCCAGCTAGGACTACAGTCAGCCCAAACCCCAACCAGGGAAATGGGAAGGATCTGCTTCAGGCAGCCCTCAGCTTCTTATTGGCTGTTGGCCAGAGACATCAGGGCCTTGCTGCCTCTATGTGTGCAGCATGGCAGCTTCCTTCTCCCAGAGAGAGGGCTCCAAGAGAAAGAGTGGCGAAGACAGAGAGAGAGGGTAAGCAAGACAAAAGCCGCTCCCTCTTTTTGTAACCTAATCTCAAAAATGACATCCCATCATTTTTGCCATATTCTGTGTGTTAGAAGTCAGTCACCAGGTTAAGCCTGCACTCAAGGGAAAGGAAGCACTGGAAGTCATTATACAAGCTGCGTACCTCACAAGGTTGCCATTTAAGGTAGTGCTTCTCCAACCAACCTGGATAAAGAACCAACTTTTTAAAAAATTTATAATTTGTTGGAGGGGGAAAAAATGGCAGACAAATGGGCACCGGCCAGCTCACCACTCCCAGGGAAGAGTGCAGGCAGCTGCCCACTAGCAGATCACTCGCTCTGGAAGCAGCCTGTGAATTCGGACACTCAGTGTAGGGAAAAAAAAGTGGCGGGGAGGTACATATGCAAAGATTAGAGAAGGAGAAGAGAGCAACAGAGAACACAGCACCCACCAGAGGGCCGCGCTTGCCTTGCCGGTGCAGTGCAACCCGACCTGCAGGACACCCGCCACCCTACAGACCCGCTGGGACAGGGACACACCTGGAGTCGCTGCAGAGCGTTGCACTAGACCACAGGTCTCCGGAGAAGAGGCAACAGCTGGGGTCATGCTGAACTCTTGGCTGCACCGTGCGGGGACTACACTGGGCTGAGGAGAGTCTGGATGATTTATGGCTTCCCTGAGCTGAACCCTGGAACTGGGAGCCAAGCACCTTACCCCTAGAAATCAGCTGGACCTGGGCACAGGAGTTGAACGGAGAGCAGCAGGCGCCGACTTGGGGTGCCTGGGGGACCAGTTAGGCGAGTGCGGGCGGGGCATGGAGGGCTGCGACATCTGCACGTCTGGCCTGGCATCCGCGGGTCCCTTGTGCCTGGGAGGCAGCCTGCAGCCTGCCTGGCCTTGGCGCCGCCCTCCTGGTGGGGTTGGAACACCATTTGCACAGCCCCAACTGCGGAGACCTATGCTCCTCAGAGCCTATGCTCCTGGCCTCACCCCAGTTCGGTCCTGGGCACTCGCGCGGTGGCGCAGCAGGCTCGCCCTGATAGGCCCGGCAGCGGCATTGACAGGCGCTGGGCAGGATGACTACAGCCGGGTCCTCTACGCGTCTGAGCTGCATCTGCGGGACCTTTGTGCCCAAGGAGCAGTCTGCAGCGTGTCCAGCTGAGCTGCCCTCCAGGGCCTCGCCGCCGCCTGCCTGCCTGCCTGGCCTTGCGCCGCCCTCCAGGCCGGGGAGCGCCCAGAGACTGCCGCCGCCAGTGAGCTGGGAGCTTTGTGGACAAGGCAGCGGTCCCGCCGCTGTCCCTGCCCCACAGACCCCAGCCAATCAGCTTCTCATCCCCGCGCTACTTTGTCCTCCCCAGAGGGCTTCCACTCCTCAGCTTCGGTCTTGCTCGTCGCCACACACACATTTCTCAACTCCCACCCAGACTGCTGGAGCCACAGGGGTCCAGTGGGTCCTGGGGTGTTCTGTGGGACTCTAGAGCTGGGTCATTCTGGTGGAGAGAGGGTTGGAGAAGACCTGATTGCTGGTTTTCCTCCGCCCTCTTTTCTCCCCTGCCCCTAATACACCCAGGGCCAGAGACAATTGAGCCGCCACACGGAGGCTCCCACAGGGAGTGGGGCTCAGACCTCTCCTTTGGGGTCCCGCAGTGGACTGAGGGGTACTCAGACTGGGAGCTGCCTGCCCGCCAGCCTTACGAGCTGCTGCTTGCCTGGAAGCCCCATTAGAGCAAGACAGGCCCCGAGGCAGAGGGACGTCAAACCACCTTGGGCACCCCGTGGGTAACATGGAACCAGCATCCTTATCCCTGGCATGTCAGGGATTGATCTCTGGGGCCCAGGGACGGGCATAGACCAGACTCCATACACTGAGGCCTCAAGTGCAGTCCCTGGGAGCACAGAGGGGATAGTCACGATCTGGTCTCAGGAGGTGGGGGTGCCGCCAGAGGCAGATCAGGGCAGAGTGCAGTGTGGGTCCTATCTGCAGCTGGTGGGGCACCCCTCCCACAGGAGGGCCATGCTCAGCTCAGGCCAGGATCCTGGGCAGGGAAACTCCCTTCCTGAATCACAGTTGTGTGGGAGCTTGGATGGTTTGAGGTCCTGCCTGCCGGCAGAGGCCCAGGAGAAACTGGAATAGGGGAGGGTGGAAAGGAGGGAGGCCTGCTCCAGACTGCCTGATTTTTGGTTTCAGACAGTCCCATCTCCACAGGCAGACTCTCTGGTTGAGTGGGGCCACTTCAGCCCCTCCCTGGCAGCTTTGCCCGGAGGCAAGGAACAGACTTTTGGACCCCTACACATCTCTTGCCAGCATTTGTGGAGCTTGAGGGAAGGCTCACCTAACCCTGCCCAGCCTCACTCCGCCACCCACCTCTGCTGTAGTGGAGAATAAAGGACTCACCTGGAAGGTCCAGGGCCCCACCCACCAACTGGGGCATTAGAGTGCATCTCCTGAGGAACTGGAACCAGTCACAGGATCCATAAATGACCCACATAAGGCCCACCCAGCTCCTTCTTCTCCACAATCAATCTAAAGTCACCAGGAAGGAAAATGAGCTGGAGTACATAATGCCTACATCCCAAGGGGTGTAATCAAGTTGCTTTGGAGCTGGATTCCCTGAATATGAATCCCCACCTGTCGTTGGCCCTCATATGTGGGTCTAGGGTATGTCTTAAACTTCCTCACTCTCGCCATCTATATACAAAGTGGAAGATGATGGAACCTGACTCATAGGGCTATTGTGAGGTTAATTGGTTCCTACATTAACCAGTAAAGCACTCAAAACAATAACTGTGTTCTACATTTCCTTTTTAAAGATCTACCCCGATTTTTAATACAGCCCTGAGAGTGGGTCTTTTTTTTTTTTTTTTTTTTTTGAGACAGAGTCTGACTCTGTTGCCTTGAGTAGAGTGCTGTGGCATCAGCCTAGCTCACAGCAACTTCAAACTCCTGGGCTCAAGTGAGCCTCCTGCCTCAGCCTCCCCTGTAGCTGGGACTTACAGGCCACCACGCCCAGCAAAGTTTTCTATTTTTAGTAGAGACGGGATCTCGCTCTTGCTCAGGCTGATCTTGAACTCCTGAGCTCAAGCCATCCTCTCGCCTCGGCCTCCCAGAGTGCTGGGATTACAGCCGTGAGCCACTGCGCCCGGCCTGAAAGTGAGTCTCAAGAGTCACAATTTGCCAATGAGAGCCCCCGCCTATTTATTTTGCCACAACTCTTCATTTGGAGGTGCCACTTGTGGGGCCTGTTCATGTTTGTCCATCTTCCTCTTTTTAGTGGTGGGAAGACCCTTGAAATCACCTGATACTAGGATTCTGTAGTGAGTGTGTGGAATGGGGCTGAGCATTTCCTCAGGGGGGCAGGTGGGAGAGTGACAGCGCATCATGGATCTTGAAGACAAATTATAAAAGCCTGCAGGCAGAGCAGGGTGTTGCAGTAGGAGTATGCTAGACCAGTAACCCAAGGTCGATGGGTCAAAACTGTCAACTGAAGAAATGACGAGGTTCATAAATTTAGAAAGGAGAGTTCTATTTCTCATAAAGTGTTGCAGCCTGTAGGTGGCCATTTCCATAGGCTGGGAAGCGGAGCCTCAGGCCAGAAGGCAGAAACACATGCTTCAAGGGAGGGACAATGGGAACAGGAATTTATGCTGAGCAGGTGGCCAATATTGATACATATTTAACAAGCTATAGGAGGAATCATGAATATTTATGAAAGGAGAAACATGCATATTTGCAATTGAGCTTTATGCCCCTTTTTGAGTCCACATTTAGGAAATGGCGTGACATCAAAAGGTGAAACGAGGAGGTGAAAACCCGTACTGCGCATGCTCTGTAGGCTGGTTAAACCCACTCCATGGTTGGTGGTCTCTTATCAGGAAACTGGTCCGCTGTAGTGTCAAAACCACAAGTAGGGAGGAGTGGATCATGAGATTGGTTTCTCGTTAGCCCTCAGGGAAAAAGGCTGATGGCCTTTAGTGAGGGAGGGGTATAATGAGGCATGTCTGACCTGCCTCCCATTGTGGCTGGGAACTCAGTTTTAAGGTTTCTCTGGAGTCCCCTCGGCTGAGGGGGCTTAGGATTTTATTTCAGTCAGCGGAGGGGCTTAGGATTTTATTTTAGTTCGCAAAACCTTCCCCTGCTGGGCCTTGGTCCTGATAGCTCTGCTCCTGCATTTGAACCCTGAACACACAGATAATCTGCTTAACAGCCCCTTTGGGCTTGGCCACCCCAAAGGAAGACATAAAGTAAAATTCCCTTCATGTCTGTGCTTTTCAAATGGTTTTTATTTAGAGGACTTTCATAGACTAGGAAAAGAGCGGCATTGACTTCAGGCTGGCACCAGGTACTTGCAGTTTTAAACCTAGGGTGGAATAGTTGAAGAAAGCCCTTTAAAGGAGAGAAGCATGAAGCTATATCACAAGCTCCAACTTGGTAGGAGCTTCCAGCTTCAAAATTTCTGCTATTTATTTATTGAGATGGGGTCTTGCTCTGTCACCCAGGCTGCAGTGCAGTGGTGTAATCAGAGCTCACTGCAGCCTCAAACTCTTGGGCTCAAGTGATCCTCCTGTCTCAGCCTCATGAGTAACTGGGACTATATCCCTATGCCACCAAGTCTAGCTATTCTTTTAATTGTTTTTTTAGATTGAGATCTCCCTGTGTTGCCCATGCGGGTCTTGAACTCCTGGCCTCAAGTGATCCTCCCACCTTGGCCTTCCAAATTGTTGGGATTACAGGCATGAGCCACCACACCTGACCAATTCTAGGGAATTTGAAGAGCACAGTCCTAAATTTCTTAGTTGCTTCTATGGCAGGGTCTGGGTACCACAAATGTTTCCTAATAGCCAAGTTCCCTTAGTTTTGAAAACTGGGTCAGTAGGAACTGCACTGAGAGGGAGGAGATCAGAACTCAGTTTGTGTATTTCCACATTGACTAGGGACATACACTTCACTGGAACTTCACCTGTCTGCACGCAAGTAACCTTTGGTGGGTGAAGACCCAGGGCTTGGTGAACTCTGTGTCACACACATAGCAAGAGTAGTGTTTCTCTTGGCAGGGCATGCAATCGTTTAGTGCTGCATCTAAGGCTTCTGCTCTCCCTGGGCTGAGGTCCTAATTACCCAAGTAAATGTGAAAGTGACTCCAGGAATCAGCCAAACCAGCAAGAGCTCCCCCTGTGGTTGGAGGGATGGAGGTGAGGACACATGAAAGGAACCCTTTGAGTGGATCCCCTTCTCAGCAATGCGGTCAGCAGCCTGCGGAAAGAGCTCGTTTGGGGGCAGCCAGGTTCCTGAGAGAAAGTGGCAAACCAGGCTGGGGACATGCCCTTGATCTTCACGTCCCTTCCCTCCAAAATAGAACTGAGGATTTGCCAAGCAGTAAGAATCTCAGACGCAGATCCCAGGCGGGAGGTCTGTGAAGTGCTGTGCAAATGCGAAGGGGGAACGCTGGGGTGGTGCCACCAGGAACAGGTTCCCTTTCTGCAGACCTTCCCCTCATGGAGGTACCAGGCAGGCTTGCATGTGGGTCCCCCCTAAGGAGGAAGATGATCTCCCTTTATCAAAAAGGGCATTTAATGAGTATATTTTAAAATTTATTTTTGCTTGAAAAAATAAAGCATATTCTTTGAGGAAATTTCATTAAATACAAAAAATTATAAGGAACTATAAGGAGACTTTTTTTTTGGTAGAGACAAGGGTCTTGCTATGGTGCCCAGGCTGGTCTCAAACTTCTGGCATCAAGTGATTCTCCTAAAGCGCTGGGATTACAGGCTTGAGCTTCCATGCCCAGTCAATAAGGAGACTTTAAATCACCCATAATCAAACTATTCAGCAGAGCCCAAGGTTGGTATGTAAATTCCCTGCCATTTTTCCAACCTTTATACCTGTGTGCATTAGCTATGGCAAATTTTTAAATTGTGGTAAAAAAAACACATGAAATTTACCATTTTTAAGTGCACAATTCAGTAGTGTTCACTATATTCACATTGTTGCACAAGAGATCTTTAGAACTTGATCATCTCACAAAACTGAAACTCTGCACCCACAACGGCAACTCCCCCTCCCCTCCTTCCCCCAGCCCCTGGCAACCACCATTCTACTTTCTGTCTCTATGAATTTGACTACTGTAGTTACCTCATATAAGTGGAATCACACAGTATATGTCTTTTTGTGTCTAGCCTATCATTTCACTTAGCATAATGTGATCAAATTTCATCCATGTTGTAGCATGTAACAGGATTTCCTTCTTTTTAAAGGCTGAACAATATTCCATTGCATGTATATACAATGTATTGTATACAATTTTGTATATAGATATCAAAGAGATATTTTTGAGGTATATACCCAGAATATACCTCTTTGGGATATATATTATCCAAAATATATTACACACACACACACACACACACACAAAGCTATGTACCCAGGAGTGAGATTGCTGAATCATACAATAGTTCTATTTTTAAGTTTTTGAGGAACCTTCATATTGTTATCCACAGTGGCTGCATCATTTTACACTCCCACCAACAGTAAGTAAATTTTTTATATAAAATCTCTTCCATTGAAATAAGGCTGGCATCTGTTACCTACAAAATGAAAGCAGAATTTAATAGCTGTATTGTATTTTATCTCACTAACATACCATGATTAATTTATCAACTCCTTATGTTGGGTCACTTGTGTTTACTACTTTAGCTACAAATATAAACACACATAAATACACACAAAGCTCATAATTCATCTGTTAATTTAATAATGGAGAACATCAGTCTTCAGATAATCAACATAATCTTTTTTCTTCTTTTGCTAGTATTATTTTTGCTTTCTTTTTTCTTCTTCTAGCTTTATTCCTGTTGTTTCTTTTTTACTCTCTCTCCTCCACCTTTTCCTTTTCTTGTTTCTTTAGGTGAGCGTTTAGTTCATTTATTATGACCTCTACCTTTAAAGCTTTAAATGAGTTTTTTCCTTTCTAGTAATATCTCTAAGATCTAATATGCTTTTAAGAACAAGTGGAACCAAATTGGAAAGGAATTATCTGTTTGCAGATGACATCATCTTATATAGAGAAAACCCTAAAGAGTCCACCAAAAAAACTGTTAGAACTAATAAATGAATTCACTAAAATTGCATGATACAAAATTAACATACAAAAATCAGTTGTGTTTGGGTCTCAAAGATATATTTGTACACCCATAGTCATAGCAGCATTATTAACAATAGCTAAAATGTGGAAGCAACCCAAGTGTCCACTGACAGATGAATGGATTAGCAAAAATGTGTTATATCTATACAATGGAACATAATTCTGCCTTAAAAGGAAGGAAATTCTGACCTGCCACAACATTGGCAAACCTTGAGGATATTATGCCAAAGTGAAATAAGCCAGTCACAAAGCGACAAATACTGTATGATTCCACTTATATGGGGCACTTACAGTAGTCTTATTTACAGAAACAGAAAGTAGAATGGTGGTTGCCATGGGCTGGGGAGAGGCGATAATAGATAATTATTTTTTAAGATAATTTTTTTTTGAAGTTTTACAAGATGAAAAGAGTTCTGGAATAGACTTAACCAAGGAGGTGAAAGATTTACACAGTGAAAACTACAAAACATCACTGAAAGAAATTGAAGAAGACCTAAGTAAATGGAAAACGTCCTGTGTTCATAGATTGGAAGACTTATTGTTAAGATAGGAATACTTTCCAAAGTGATCTATGGATTCGCTGCAATCTCTATCAAAATCCCAATGGCATTTTTTACAGAAATAGAAAAAAAATCCTAAAATTCATATGGAACCACAAAAACTCTGAACAGACAAATCAAAAGATAACAAGTGTTGGTGAGTATGTGAAGTTGGAACCCTTGTGCACTGTTGGTAGGAATGTAAAATAGTGCAGCTGCCATGGAAAACAGTACGGAGCTTCCTCAAAAAATAAAATTAGAACTAACATGATCTGGCAATCCCACTTCTGGGTATTTATCCCAAAGAATTGACATCAGGATATCAAAGAGATCTTTGCACTCCCGTGTTCATTGCAGCATTATTCACAATAGCCAAGAGGTGCAAGCAACCCAAGTGTCCATTAACAGATGAACGGATAAAGAAAATGTGGTGTATACATGCAATGGAATATTATTCAGCCTTTTTTAAAAAAGGAAATACTGCCATATGTGATAATATGGATGAATCTGAAAGACATTACGGTAAATGAAGCAAGCCAGTCACATAAGTACAAATACAGCATGACTTCTATGATGTATCTAAAATAATCAAACTCCAATGAAACAGAGAGCAGAATGGTGGTTACCAGGCACTATGGTTTGAATGTGTACCCCAAAAGTTCATGTTTTGGAAACTTAATTGCCACTGTAACAGTAGTAAGAGGTGATTGGGTCATGAGGGCTCCACTCTCATGAATGAATTAGTGCTATTATCACAGGAGTGGATTAGTTATCATAAGAGTGGGTTCCTGGTAAAAAGGGTGAGTATGGCTTGATTTCCTTTCTCTGTCTTATACTCAAATTTCCTCCCATTTGACGCCTTCCACCATGGCATGACCCTCACCAGATGCAGGTGCCATGCTCTTGGACTTCCCAGTCTTTAGAACCATGAGCCAAATAAATATATTTTCCTTATAAATTACCTAGTCTGTGATATTCTGTAATGGCAGCAGAAAATGGACTAAGAAAATTGGTACCAAAAGTGGGTTTGTTGCTATAATAAATAACAAAATGTGGAAGTGGCTTTGGAACTGGGTAATGGGTAAAAGCTGGAAAAATTGGAGGAGTGGGCTAGAAGAAGCCTATGTTACTGTGAATGGAGCATTAAGGGTGATTCTCATGAGGGCTCAGAAGAAGAGAGCTGTAGGGAAAGTCTGAATCTTCTTAGAGGTTCCTTAAGTGGACATGACAAGAATGTTGGTAGAAATATGGACAGTAAAGGCAATTCTTGTGAGATCTCAGATGCAAATGAGGAATAAGGTATTGGAAACCGGAATAAAGGCCATCCTTGTTATACAGTGCAAAGAACTTTTTAGAATTGTGTCCATGTCATAGGACTTTATGGAATGCAGAGTTTAAGAGCAATGAACTAGGATATCTGGCTGAAGAATTATCTAAACAGCAAAGTATCTGCTGATACCCGGCTACTTTTAACCACATACAGCAAGGTGTGAAAGGAAAGAAATGACATAAAGATGGAATTTATAACTAAAAGGGAAACAGAATGGACAGATTTGGAAAATTCAAAGCCTGGTCATATAAGAGTGAAAAACTGTGTTCAGGAGAGAATACTAAGGATGTGGCCAATTGACTTTGCTAAAGAGATTACTGTGAATAGAAGGGTACCATGTGCTAGTCAAGACAAAGAGAGAAAGACACTCTCCCTCCAAAGACACTTTAGAGACATTCCAGGCTGCCTTTTCTATCACAGGCTCAGAGATTTAGCAGGGGGTGGGGGAATGACTTTGAGGGATGGGCCCAAGGTACCCTCGACAGGTTTGCTGTCCAGGGGCACCTCTAGCAGGACTCTGCTCCCTGCATTCTGGTGCAGCATCCCTTGTCTGCCTCAGCTGAGACTCAGTTGGACCCAGGACCCCTGTTCTGGAAGGTAGAAGCCATAAGCCTTGGTGTTGTCCATGTGATGTTAAGTCAGTGGCTTTTGGAATGCAAGAGCTATGGAGGAATGGCAACCTCCACCTAGATTTCAAAAGATGCTATGGCCCATGTGGAAGCCCAGGCAGAAATCCACTGCAGGCAGAGCCGCCACAGAGATTCCCCACTAGGACAATGCCTTGTGGAGCCATGGGAGCAAGGCTGCCTCTGAGACCCCAGAACTATAGAGCCACCAGTGTGCAACTCCAGCCTGGGAGAGCTGCAGGCACGAGACTCCAAGCCCTGCACCAGTGAATCCACTAAGTGAAACATGGAATCAAAGAGGCTATTCTCCAGCTTTAAGACTTAATATTGTTTTCCCTGTTGGGTTTTAGACTTATTTAGGACAAATTACCCCTTTCTTCTTGCCTATTTATCTCTTTTAGAATGAGGATGTCTATCCTATGCCTGTCCCACCATTGTATTTTGGAAGTTGATAACTTGTTTTGATTTCACAGGCTCACAGTTGGAGGGAATTTGCCTCAGGATGAATCATGCCTAAAATGGGGCCAGAGCAGAATGCTGTGGTTGGACTGTGTTCCCCAGAAGTTCATGTGTTGGAAATGTAATTGCCATTATAACAACATTAAGAGGTGGAACCTTTAATAGGTAATTTAATGCACTTTGTATACTAAATGAATGGGAAATATTCCAGTGGATTAATGTCATTATTGCTGGAGTGGGTTAGTTATTCTAGTGGGTTCCTGATAAAAAAAGATGTGTTCAGCCTGATTTCCTCTCTGTGTCTCTCACTCACTCTTCCTCACTATGAGATGCCTCCTGCCATGGCATGACCCTTGCCAGATGCTGATGTCATGCTCTTGGACTTTCCAACCTCCAGACCATGAGCCAAATAAACTTCTTTATAAATCACCTAGTTTAATTATTCTGTGATAGAGGCAAAAAAAAATGGACCAAGGCCTAGAATAAGGAGGAAATAGAGAGTTGCTATTCAGTATAATGTTTTAGTTATGCAAAATGAATTAGTTCTAGAGATCTGCTGTACAACATTGTGGCTTATAGTTAACAGTACTGTATTGAATAATTAAAAATTTTTTATGAGGGTAGATCTAACATTAGATGTTCTTACTAAAATGAAAAAAATTTCTTTTTAAAGTGGAAGAACTGTATAATATATCCTGCTTTTAAACAATGTATTTGTGCATGTTTGAAGTATATTAAATGAATGAGAAAATATCAGAATAATATAAACAAAAATGCTAACAATCAATATCTCTAGAGAGGGTTATATAATTCTGGAAGGTAAACTTTCACTCTTCCGAACATCTGTTTATATAATTATTATATAAATATTTGTATTATTTGTATTAGAGAAAGCTCACCTAGATAGTTTTCCATGGAGCCAGTACCTAGAAGATCATATCTCTTGTCTCGCCCCTTTGTAGGTATTTAATCCAGTGATGAAAAGCTCCACTAGCAATAGGCATTCTCCTTCTGTGTCTCTCAAATCTCCCTCTCTGGTCCTTTATAAGGAAACAAGTCTGTGGATTTTTGGCCCACCTTAAGTCCAGGATGATCCTTAGGTTAATGACACCTGCAAAGACTCTATGTCCAAATAAGGTTACATTTGGAGGTAGACATGACATCTGGGGGGACACTATGCAGCCCACTGCAGACTTATTATCTCTTGCTTGCAGATTTTCTGGTTCTCTGATTGCTGCTCTGCTACTGACTAAGGACTTTGATGTTGAATATATCTGAGAGCCTATTCGATCTTTAGTTTTTTCACTAAAGGAAGTGTAATCTTTGTCTGCTCTGCTGCTATGGTTTAGATGTTTCTCCCCTATAGATATGGAAATTTGACCACTACAGTGGCAATAGGGAGATGGGGCCTATTGGGAGGTGTTTGGGTTATGGGGGCAGATCCCTCATGAATAGATTAATGTCCTAACTTGGGAGTGAGTGAATTTTCACTCTATTAGTTCCCAAGAAAACCAGTTGTTAAAAAGAGCCTGGATTTCCCTTTGCTTCCTCCCTCCCTATGTGATCCCTTTGCACATACCAGCTCCCCTTTCACTTTTTGCCATGAGTTGAAACAGCCAAAGGCCCTCACCAGATGCAAATGCCCAATCTTGAACTTTCAAGCCAGAGAAATCCTAAGCCAAATAAATCTCTTTCCTTTATAAACTACACAGTTTCAGGTATTCTGTTATAGTGACACTAAATGACTAAAACATATGTCTCACTCATTCAGACTTTCATTGAATATATTTGTGTTGAGCACCTTTTAAACAACAGGTTCTATACATCTTTCAACCTGATGTGATATCCTGGGGTAAAGAATAGAGGAGCTGGGAGTGATATCAGCAAGATGGCAGAATAGGAAGTCTCGGCCTTTGTTCCCCAACAGAGACACTGAATTAACAACAATATACACACCAAAATATCCTTATTAGAACTCCAGAAACCAGTGAAGAAGTTGCACTACCCCCAGGTAAGACCAAGCCAAACACAACATATTGAGATTGGTAAGAGCCATGTCACTTTACCCACAATTACCCCAAGTTAGCACAGCTCAGCTGGCTGGTAGTGTCTACCTTGGGCAGAGAGGGAAGAGTGGAACATAGATTCAATATTCCAGCTTTTCAGAAGGCTGCCCAAAGGACTAATTTCTGTCTCATTTGACTCAGGGCAGTAATGGCACTGGCATAGTTTGGATGCCTGGGGGCTGCTGAAAGCAAGGAAGAGTGGGGGAGGGGCTCACGATGGCACCAGAAGGCCTGGAATGCAGAGGGCCCTCACCAGATGCAGATGCCCAATCTGAAACTTTCAAGCCGACAAAATCCTAAACCAAATAAATCTCTTTCCTTTATAAACTACACGGTTTTCAGGTATGCACACAGAGGTGGCATGACTCAGTGCAATTGCAAGAAGGCACTCAAGGTCTGGCTGCTCCATCGGGTGGGAGGTAGAAGAGTGAACTCTTTGGGCTTCTAGCTTTTCAGAGAGCTGCCCAAGGACCGGTATCTGCCTCATCTGATTTGGGGAGCTGACAGGGAGCCAGCACACTTTAGATGTTTTGGGGCCACTGAGAACAGAGGAGAGTGCAGTAGCTTGCTGCTGTAGCACCAGAAAACCTGCAGTACTGCGGACAGACACCAGATGGAGGCAAACATTACAAACCTCTGATAAAAGAACCTGGCAAACCTCTCTGACTGGAAAATTACAGGCAAAGCCCAGAGAAGTTGCATTCCCCTAAGAAGGATTTCAGAGGCCCCCAGAATCTCTATCTGAGTGGAGTCGTGAACATCTTCCCCTGTACGAAGCTAATCCATAAAGACTGGGAAGGTGGCTGTTTTTTCAAATGCATTGAACTCAGCAAAAAAATCTCGAGGCACACAATAAAACAGGGAAATGTGGCCAAATCAAAGAAACAAAATAAATCTCCAGAAACCAACTCCAAATAAATGGAGATTTAGAAATTATCTGACAAAAAATTCAAAATAATTATTTTTAAGAAGTTTAATGATCTTCAAGAGAACATAGATAGACAACTAAATGAAATCAGAAAAATAATGCATAAATAGCAACAGAGAGATAGAAACCACAAAAAAGGAACCAAGGAGAAATTCTGGAGCTGAAGAATAAAATAACTTAATTGGAAAATTCATTAGAAGGCATCAACAGCAGACTTGATCAAGCAGAAGAGTGAGTGAACTAAAAGACAGGTCATTTAAAATTATTGAGTCAGAGGAGCAAAAAGAAGAAAGAATGAAAAGAAGTGAAGATAGCCTAGTAGACTTATGGGACATCATCAAGCAGACCAATACACACACTGCAGGCATTCAGAAAGAGATGAAACAAGAGCAAGCGATAGAGAGCATATTTGAAGAAATAATGGCTGAAAACTTCCCAAATCTGACAAAGGAAATAGACATCCAAATTCAAGAATCTCAAAAAACAAAAAAACAAAAAAACCCCAAAAAACTAACTAGGATGAACCCAAAGAGACCCATACAGAGACACATTATAATGAAATAGGCAAAACTCAAAGACAGAGAATCTTGCAAAGAGCAAGAGAAATGATTCATCATGTATAACGGAGTTCCCATTAGCTTGTCAATGGATTTCTCAGCAGAGATTGCACAGGCCAGAAGGGAGTGGGATGATATAGTCAACATGCTGAAATAAAAAATAAAAACCTCAACCAAGAATATCATACCCAGCAAGATTGTCCTTCAAAAATGAAGGTGAAATAAGGACTTTCCCAGATATAGAAAAGCTAAGGGAATTCATCACTACTAGACTTGCCTTACACAAATTGCTAAAACGAATTCTTCAAGATGAAATGAAAGGATATTACATAGCAACATGAAAGCATATGAATGTCGAAAGCTCTCTGGTAGAGATAAATGTATAGACAAATACAGAATCTTGTAATATTGTAATGGTGGTGCATGTATCACTTTTGATTGTGGTATAGAATTTAAAAGATAAAAGCATAAAAATAACTATAACTATAAAACTATGTTAATGGATACAAAATATAAAAGGATGGAACTTGTGACATCAATAACAATGTGATAGGAGATATAAAGGAGTAGAGCTTTTGTATGCAATTAAAGCTAAGTTGTTATCAGTTTAAAATAGTTTATTATAATTATAAGATGCTTTATGTAATCTCTATGGTAACCACAAAGAAAATACCTATAGAAAATACACAAAAGAAAATGAAAAAGACATCAAAGATATCAATACAAAAAAAAAAAATAAATGAAACACAAAAGAACACAAGAGAGGAAAAAGAGGGGAAAAATAACTACAAGACAAAACAATTAATAAAATGAAAATATCAGGTCTTTATCAGTAATTACATTAAACATAAATGAATTAAACTCTCTAAAAACAGAGTGGATGAATGGATAGAAAAAAATTAAGATCCAACTATATGCTATCTACAAAAGACATGTTTGTTGGTTTTTTTCTATTTTTTTTCTTTAGTAGAAACAAGATTTCACTATGTTGCCTAGGCTGATCTCAAACTCTTGGCCTCAAGTGATCCTCCTGCTTTGGCCTCCCGAAGCACGGGGACTACAGGCACGGGCCACTATGCCTAGGCAAGTGACACATTTTAGATATAAGGATATACATAAGTTGAAAGTGAAAGGATGGAAAATTATAGTCCATTCAAATGGTAACCAAAAGAAAGCAGGGGTTGCTATATTTATATCAGACAAAACAGACTGTAAGTCAAAATCTGTCAGGAGAAACGAAGAAGGACATTACTTAATGATAAGACTGAATTTGCCAGACAGATATGATAATTATAAATACATATGTACCTAACAGCAAAGCATCAAAATATATGAAGCAAGTATTGATGGAATTGAGACTGATGGAATCCTCAGAAAGGAGGATGGTGGTTGCTAAGGGTTGGGGGTGGGGAATGGGGAGTTACTGTTTAACAGAGTTTCAGTTTTGCAAGATGAAAAAAATTCTGGAGATGGAGGGTGGTGACGGTAGCACAACAATGTGAATGTACTTAATGTCACTGAACTGTATACTTAAAAATGGTTCCAATGATAAATTTTGCTATATTATACCACAAATTTTTAAAATATTTGTAAAATAATAAGCATGAAAAAAGTAAGAAAATACCATGTATATCAGGAGGAAAATATATCAGTATAATCAGACCCATAAGTGACAGGAATGATGGAAATAATAGATAAGATATAAAAACAGCCTACCATAAATATGCTACATATGCTCAAGAATTTAGAAGATGAGGAGAGAAAGAGAAGATATTTTAAAAGGAAAGACCAGATGGGATTAACAGCAGATTAGATATTATAGTAAAAAGATCACAGAAAGAATGAAGCCCAGAGGAAAAAAAAATCAAGGGCTTGTGGGACAGTGTCAAGTTGTCTAGCATACATGTCATTGGAGTCCTAGAATGAGAGGGAGCAGGAAAAAAATTTGAAGAATAAAGTCATAGAATTTTCCAAATTTTCTGAAAATTATAAACCAACAGATCCAAGAAGATCAAGAAGCCTTAAGCACAGGAAACGTAAAGAAAACCACTCCATTATGTTGTGTGTATTTTATCACAATTTAAAAAATGAAGGAAAAAAACTCCACACCAACACATTTGATAATTATATCAAAATTACTTAAATGTGAATGCTCTAAATACTGCAAACAAAGGCAGATATTATCAGATTGAATAAAAAAGACCCAAAATATATTGTCTATAAAAAAATCCACCTTAAATATAAAGACACAGATAGTTAAAAGTAAAAAAATGAAAAAAGATATACCACAAAACCATTAAATAAAACAAATATGAAATAGCTATATGTTAATATCAGACAAAGTGAACTTTAAAAGGACTGTTACTAGGATTAAAGAGAAAAATTTTGTAATGTTACATTCAAAAGGAATACATGATAAATGTTTATATACCTAAACAACAGAATTTCAAACTACATGAAGCAAAACCTGATAGAACTATTTTTACTGAAAGCTCGGCGCTTGTCCACGAGGCTGAATCAACAGAATGAGGACAAGTGGTTTGGGGAGGAGGAAAAAGACATTTTATTACTTTGCCAGCAAAGGAGGAGGATGGAGACTCCTGTCTGAAATGCCATCATCCTCATAATAAGCAGGAACACAGAGCTTTTAACGGATGGGCTCTCAGCTTTAGGCAGTTAGTGTTCAACTACAGTAGACGATTCTGATCTGTCCTATCTCTGCTGAAGACAATCCTGTGACCTCCACCCAGGACCTCCCTTACCAGGTCTGGGCTGAGCCATCTCCTTTAGTACAAAGAACAAAAGACTGACCCTGCCCCTCCCCACCACTGGCCTGAGGCAGGGATGCAGGTTTTAGCTCTCAAAAAGCAGCGGAGGATGTTTTAAAGAGACAGAAAATATTTTTGCCATTTTTTCAGGCCATTCCCTCTGTTACATTATGGGGAGAAACAGACAAATCCAAAATTATAGTAGATTTCAACATTCCACTGGGTAATTAATGACCAAGTTGATATAAAATCAGCAGGGATACCTAAGACTTGGCAGTGCTATCTCAATCACACTGACCTAATTAACATTTTTAAAAAACTCCACCCAACAATAGAATTATTTTCAACTGCTCTGTGCTTCCTGTACAGACAGGCCCTCTGCACAAGGAACAATGTGTTCTTTTTTTCTCTGGATTCTCCTGTAAATCCACTAGGAAAATACCTGCTGTACAACTTAAAGGCTACTATAGAGGCCGAGGCGGGCAGATTGCTCAAGGTCAGGAGTTCGAAACCAGCCTGAGCAAGAGCGAGACCCCGTCTCTACTAATAATAGAAAGAAATTAATTGGCCAACTAAATATATATAGAAAAAATTAGCCGGGCATGGTGGCGCATGCCTGTAG
>CAUYRT010066781.1:0-26980 GCA_963574885.1 Lepilemur ruficaudatus | reverse complement strand
ATCACGTGCCACTTAACAAGGGAGGTATGTTCTAAGCAATGCTTTGATAGGTGATTTTATAGTTGTGTAAACATCACAAAATGTACTTTTACAAACCTAGAGGGTATAGCCTACTACACACCTAAGCTATATGGTATAGCCTGTTGTTCCAAGTCTACAAACATGTACAGCATGTGACTATACTGAATACTGTAGGCAGTTGTAACACAATGATAAGTATTTGTGTAGCTAAACATACCTGATCACAGAAAAGGTACAGTAAAAATATGGTATAAAAAATGGTACATCTCTATAGGATACTTACTAATTCATTAAATATGAAATGTCTGATTTCGAATCACAAGTTTAGTTTATTATATCTCAAACAATAAAATGTACAATTAATGAAAGTATGCACCTAAACTATCGACACAGTTTTGCCATCTTAATGGTAGCTTGTTTATACCAGTAGCAAAGAAGCCTCAAGAGCAAGTGGCAATGAAATCATTAAAGCCATTTTCCACAGCTTGTTGAGAATTGAATATTTGTCTTTGCAAGAAATGGTCCAAAGCTTGGAAGAAGTGGTAGTCAGCTGGTGCAAGGTCTAGTGAATATGTTAGATGACAGAGTTTCCAAGTCTAGCCTCTGTAGTTTGAGCAGCATTGTTTGTGCGACATGTGGTCGAGCATTGTCTTGCAAGAGGCTTGTCTTGTCTCCATTAACCAATCTCAATCTCGGCTGCTTAATCACAAGCATCCTCCTCATTTTGTCCAATTGGTTGCCGTAGACATCTGTCATAATCAACTGACCAGGTTTATCATGAAGCTGTAATGGATAATACCAGTGCTGGACCACCAAACAAACACCATTAGCTTTCTTTGATCAATATTCAGTTTTGGACTGTGTTTCAGCACTTCATTTTTATCCAACCATTGTGCAAAATGTGATTGTCAAAAAGCATCCATTTTTCATTACACATAATAAGATGGTATAAAAATGGTTCGCCTTTATGTCGTGACAGCAAAGAAAGGTAAGCTTTGAGACGATTTCTCTTCTGATGCTCATTTCATTCATGCAGAACCCATCTATCCAGGTTCTTTACCTTACTAATGTGTTTCAGATGGTCCAATCTTTTTGGAATAGTAACGTCAAACCTTGCTGCATAGCTTAAGATGGATTCGCTTCCACTATAGCTTTCAGCTCATCATTATCCACCTTGATCTCAGGTTGTCCATGTGACTCATTTTCAAGATTAAAATCACCAGAATGGAACTTCTTAAACCATCAGCATATTGTGTGTCCATTAGCCACGTCCGTTCCAAACACTTCATTGATATTTCGAGCTGTCCTCACTACATTGGTTCCATGAGAGAACTCATATTAGAAAATAACATGAATTTTTTTTTTTTTTTTTTTTGAGACAGAGTCTCGCTCTGTTGCCCGGGCTAGAGTGAGTGCCGTGGCGTCAGCCTAGCTCACAGCAACCTCAAATTCCTGGGCTCAAGCGATCCTTCTGCCTCAGCCTCCCAAGTAGCTGGGACTACAGGCATGTGCCACCATGCCCGGCTAATTTTTTTTTTCTATATATTTTTAGTTGGCCAATTAATTTCTTTCTATTTTAAGTAGAGATGGGGTCTCGCTCTTGCTCAGGCTGGTGTTGAACTCCTGACCTTGAGTGATCCGCCCACCTCAGCCTCCCAGAGTGCCAGGATTACAGGCGTGAGCCACCGCGCCTGGCAGAAAATAACATGAATTTTTGACTTGTCCATGGTTTCACAAAAATTGCTCTAAAAAATTTTTAAAAGATAATCACAAGCCAAGCCATGCATTTGAAAGACTGAGGATGTAACCTCACAATAAAAATAAAACAAGAAGTGTCAAAGTGAAATGTCAGAAATATCAACTGTCAAACAGTCCTTAAGGAAATTGGACATTTCATAATTAATAACCTAATATCATAAATGGAGCTTATAGGACTGGAAGTTGTTCTGGGTGAGTTAGTGAGTTGAGTGGTAAGCAAATGTGAAGGTCTAGGACATTGCTGTACACTACTATATCCTTTATAAACACTGTACACTTAGGCTACACCAAATTTGTTAAAAGATATTTTCTGGGCTAGGCATGGTGGTGTATTGCTATAGTCCCAACTACTTGGAAGGCTGAGGTAGGAGGATCACTTGAGCCCAGGAGTTTGAGTCCAACTTGGGCAAAATAATGAGACCCCTGTCTCTAATTTTCCAAACATATATATGTGTGTGTATATATGTATGTATATCTTTTTCTGTCTTGAATAATAAATTAACCTGAGATTACTATAACTTTATAAACTTCTAAATTTTTTTTAACTTTTTGACTCTTTTGTAATAACACTTAGTTTAAAACGTGAACATTGTTCAGCTATACAAAAATATTTTCTTTATTTATGTCCTTATTCTGTAAGCTTTTTCCCTATTTAAAAATTATTTTTTTCACTTTTTAAACTTTATTGTTAAAAAGACATAAACACATATTAGTCTAGGCCTACATAGGGTCAAGAACATCAGTATCACTGTCTTCCACCTTCATATCTTGTCCCATCGGAAGGTCTTCTAGGGCAATAACACATGTGGAGCTGTCATCTCCTGTGATAACATTGCCTTCTTCTGGAATACCTCCTGAAGGACCTGCCTGAGGCTGTTTTACAGTTAACTTTTTTTTAATAACTCGAAGGATCACACTCTAAAATAATGGTTAAAAAGTACAGTATATAGGCCAGGCATGGTGGCTCATTCCTGTAATCCTAGCACTTTGGGCGGCTGAGGCAGAAGGATCACTTGAGCTCAGGAGTTCGAGACCAACCTGAGCAACATAGCAAGACCCCGTCTCTACAGAACATTAAAAAAAGTAGCTGAGCATGGTGGTGTACACCTGTATTTCCAGCTACTTGGGACGCTGAGACAGGGAGATCGCTTGAGCCCAGGAGTTTGAGGTTACAGTGAGCTATGATGATGCCACTGCACTCTAGCTTGGGCGACAAAGTGAGAGACCCTGTCTCCCCCCACCACCCAAACAAGTATAATATAGTAAATACATAAACCAATAGCATAGTCATTTATTATCATTATCATGTATTATATGCTGTACATAATTGTATGTGCTATACTTTTATACATCTGACAGCATAGTAGCTTTGTTTACACCAGCATCACCACAAACATGTGAGTAATGCGTACGCAGAATGGCTACAACTTCACTAGGCAATAGGAATTTTTCAACTCCATTGTAATTTTATGGGACCACAGTTGTGTATGCAATTCCAGCTTGACTGAAACCTCCTCATGCAGTGCATGACTGTATTGTTGGATTCGATTTGCTAATATTTCACAGTTAACTTTTTGCGTCTGTGATCAGGAGATATATTGGTTTGTAGTTTTCTTGTAATGTCTTTATCTGATTTTGGTTTTTAGGGTGATACTGGCCTTGTAGAATGAGTTAAGAAGTATTCCCTCTGCTTCTATCTTCTGAAAGAGACTCCAGAGAATTGGTATAATTTCTTTCTTAAATTTTTGGCAGAATTCTCCAGTGAGCCCATCTGGGCCTGGTGTTTTCTGTTTGGGAAGATTTTAAATTATTGATCCAATTCGTTTTTATAGAAATTGACCTGTTCAGAATTTCCATTTCTTGTTATTAGATTCTGTCTTTCAATAATTGGTCCATTTCATCTAGTTTATAAAATTTCTGGGCATAGAGTTGTTAATAGTATTCCTTTATTATCCTTTTAATGTCTGTGGGATTTGTAGTGATGTCCTCTCTTTGATTTCTGGTATTAGTAATGGCATTTTCTTTTTATCCTAGTTAGCTTAACTAGAGGCTTATCAATTATCTTTTCAAGGAACTAGCTTTTGGTTTTATTGATTTTTTTTCCTCAATTGATTTCTTGTTTGCAGTTCCATTGATTTCTGCTCTGATTTTTTATTATTTCTTTTTTCTGCTAACTTTGGATTTAATTTGCTCTTATTTTTCTGATTCCCTAAGATATAAGGTTAGATTATTGATTTTAGGTCTTTCTTCTTTTCTAATATATTCAGTGCTGTAAATTTCCCTCTAAGGGAAATTTCACTGCATCCCACAAATTTTGATAAGTTGTATTTTTATTTGCCTTTAGTTCAAAGTATTTTTAATTTCTCTTGAGATTTCTTCAACTCTAGTGTTATTTAGAAGTGTGTTGTTTAACCTCACATATATTTGGGTTTTCCGGTTACCTTTCTGTTTGAATTTCTAGGTTCCATTCTGGTCTGAGAGCAGATATTGTATGATTTCTATTCTTTTAAATTGTTTAAGGTTGTTTTTTTTTTTTTTCCTGTTATTGCCCAGAATGTGTTCTATCTTGGTAAATGTTCCATGTGAGCTTTAGAAGAATGTGTATTCTGCTGCTGTTAGATGAAGTAATCTATAGATGTCTGTTATATCCAGTTGATTGTGTTTTGAGTTCAAGTATGTTCTTAATAACTTTCTGCCTGCTGGATCTGTCCATTTCTGATAGAGGAATGTTGACGTCTCAAACTATAATAGTGGATTATAGTTCTATTTCTTAGAACCATGCTATTCTGTCAGTTTTTGACTCATATATTTTGGTGCTCTGTTGTTAGGTGACTCATATTTTGGTGCTCTGTTTTTAGGTGCATAGACATTAATAATTGTGTCTTCTTGGAGAGTCAACCCCTTTATCATTATGTAATACCCTTCTTTAATAACTGCTTGCTTTGAAAACTGTTTTGTCTGAAATGAATATAGATATTCTCACTTTCTTTTGATTAGTATTAGAATGGCATATCTTTCTCTATCCATTTACTTTTAATCTATATGTGTCTATATTTAAATCGGTTTTCTTTTACATACAGTTGGGTCTTATTTTTTGATCCATTCTGACAATCTCTGTCTTTTAATTGGTACATTTAGACATTGACATTCAAAGTGATTGATATAGTTGAATTCATATCTACCACATTTGTTACTGTTTTCCATTTTGTTGCTCTTGTTCTTTGTTTCTATTGTTCTTTTTTTAACCTTTTGTGGTTTAATTGAGCATTTCATATAATTCCATTTTCTCCCCTTTTTATTATATCAGTTATACCTCTTGTATTACTTTTTTTAGTGATTGCCCCAGAGTTTGTAATATACACTAACAATTAATTCAGGCCCACTTTCTGATAACACTATACCACTTCACAGGTAAAGCGATTATCTTATAATAATAAAATAATTCTAATTCCTGTCTCCCATCCCTTGTATCATTACTGTTGTTCGTTTCACTTATAGGTAGGCACACATAAGCATATATACATATACATGTGAGTTGTATATATATATGTAATTGAATATATCATCACTGTTATTTTGAACAAATTGTTATCTGATCAATTAAGAATAAGCAAAGTTATTTCACTTTCACTTATTCCTTTTTACGTGCTTCCTTTATTATTGCTTTCTTGATGTGCTTCTTTTATGTAGATTTGTAGATCTGAGTTTCTTCTTTTTTTTTTTTTTGGAGACAGAGTCTTGCTATGTTGCCCAGGCTAGAGTGCCGTGACGCCTAGCTCACAACAACCTCGAACTCCTGGGCTTAAGCAATCCTTCTGCCTCAGCCTCCCAAGTAGCTGGGACTACAGGCATATGCCACCATGCCCAGCAAATTTTTTCTATATATTTTTAGTTGTCCAGCTAATTTCTTTCTATTTTTAGTAGAAACAGAGTCTTGCTCTTGCTCAGGCTGGTCTTGAACTCCTGACCTTGAGTGATCCTCCCGCCTCCGCCTCCCAGAGTGCTAGGATCATAGGCGCGAGCCACCGCGCCCAGCCTAGATCTGACTTTCTGACCTACATTGTTTTCCTTCTCTCTAAAGAACTACTTTTCACATTTTCAAGGCAGTTGGTTCTACTGGCAACAAATTCCCTCAGGTTTTTTTTTTTTTTTTTTGTATGAGAAAGTCTTTATTTCTCCTTTATCAAATGCTTTTAAACTATAATTTCTCAGGATAGAGAATTCTAGGTTGTTGGATCTTTTCTCTCAACACTTTGAATATTTCAATTAGCACTCTCTCTGGCTTGGCTGGTTTCTGAGAAGTTCGATATAATTCTTATCTTTGCTTCTCTATAGGTAAGTTGTTTTTTTCTTTCTCTGGCTTCTTTCAGGATTTTTTCTTTATATTTGATTTTCTTTAATTTAAAAATTATATGCCTAGATGTGCCTTTTTTTCTATTTATCCTGCTTGGTTTCCTTTATGCTTCCTGGATCTGTGGATTGGTGTCTGACATTAATTTGGGGAAATTCTCAGTCGTTATTGTTTCAAATATTTCTTCTGTTCCTATCTCTTCTCCTTCTGGTATTCTCATTTAGTATATCACACCTTTTCTAGTTTCCCACAGTTCTTGGGTATTCTGTCCTGGTTTTATTTAGTTTTTTTTAATTTTGGAAATTTCTATTGGTATATCCTCAAATTCAGAGACTCTTTCCTCAGCTGTGTCCTGTCTACTGATAAGCCCATCAAAGGCATTCATTTCTGTTGCAGTGTTTTGGAGCTCTAGAATTTCTTTTTGGTTCTTTCTTAGGATTTCCATCTCTCTGCTTATATTATCCGTTTATACATGCTGTCTGCTTTATCATTTAGAGCCCTTAGAATATTGATCATAGTTGTTTTAAACTCTCTGATAATTTCAACATCCTTTTCATGTCTGGTTCTGATTCTTGCTCTATCTCTTCCAACTGTGCTTTCTGCCTTTTAGTATGCCTTGTAGTTTTTTCTTAGTAGCCAGAAATGATGTATAAAGGTAACTGCTGTAAATAGGCCTTTAATAATGTGATGGTAAGGTGTGGGGCAAGGGGAAGTGTTCTGCATTTTTTTTTCCACTTGCTTTTGAACTTGGACAAAGTGTTCTGTGTTCTTATGATTAAGTCTCAATCTTTTGGTGACACTGTGCTTCTGGATCGTGAACTTCGCAAATCTTTCTCATCACCTCCCCCCTTTAGGTGGAACAGGATGGCTAGATTGGGCTGGAGTTGGGTATTCCCCTTCCTCCAGGTCAGTTAGGCTCTGGTTATCTCCTTTCTCCTATGGTCAGACCTTGTTGAAAGAGAAGGCTCTGACATACTTCAAAATGGTTCCTCTTTCCCTCCCTCTGCCAATAGCAGGAGGAGAATTTCCCTTAATATTTATGTGAGAACCTAGTTGAACTCCTGGAGATAAAACCCACAAAAGCATGGGGGCCTGCCTATAACTGGGTCCCCGTAGAGTCATTAACTCTCAGACTTATCCACATCTGGCTTCTGGCAATGTGTCAGTTACATTTCAGGTTTTTCTACCCTATTGCTGGTTCTTGTGGTGGTTTCTGCTCCAGTCTGTTGTGATTCTCTGTATCTACTTGTCTCCCCAATTTGGGGGGCAGTGACCTCACCTAAGTTTTTTTTAGAAATATGTATGCATGTATTTTTTAAATTGCCAAAAGCAAGTAAGTATAATTTCTAAACAAAAAAAGACTTTAAACGAGAGGTTTATAGAAACTGCACGTTCCTTTCCTCCTTTGAAAATACATAAGCCCTTATTTTAGATGGAATACTTGTTTCCTGGTCTTCTTGTTTAAGAATAATAGAGCAGCTACGTCTCCCTTTTGCTTCTTGTGAAATAAAAATCATTATATGCTCTTGTGAGGAGATCTTTGACCCTATAAAATGCATTTTCCAAAAAGTTGCCCAAAATTGAAGGGTTGCAGAGGGCCTTAAATGTCTAGCTGGAGACTATGAGTTTGATGTAGTAAAGAGTAAGGAGTCACCAAAGATTCTCAGCAAAAGAAGCGATACTCCTAAAATCATGTTTGAAAAAGAGATTCTGCCATCTTTGTCGTGGGGTATGTGTTCATATATGCCATGAATAAAGAAAACTTAACCTTACAAAACAGTTAAGTAAGGAAAGTCAGGGATCAGAAAAGGAGCTTTATACCAAAAAAGTCATTGTTCTCTGTTTTGCCAACTCTCCTAGTACCTTTAGAATGCTTGTAACCTTCCAAGATTTAATGTGTACACTTCTCAGGGCCATGTGTTATATATTCACATAAGAGGTGTGCTGTGTTTTATGTAGACTGATGAATTATTGCTGAAATTCATCGTGATCGTATCTTTTTCTTTCTTTTCTTTTCTGAATAGTTTTAAACACATTTTCCCCTTTACGAAGGTTCTGCTGTTTGTGGGGGGAAAGTCCTCATACTTTTTGTAAGCTGCTTATTCTCATAACACAGATTAACGTCACAGCACATAAAGAGAATACTGGAAAACCCTTGCATGATTAAATGTGCCCCTAGAGGATTAAGTTCCTCCACATATTTTTAAGCCTGTGCTATTAATAATGTTTGAGCATTAAACTTTCTGTATATCCTGATTATGAGGGAAGCCTTTCCTTCGTTCTGCCCTTGCTGTTAGTTTTTCCACTGTCAGATTTGTAGTATTATAAAATTATCTGTGGAAACATGGGCTTAAAATCTGAAAGTTTAAGTAAAGTCCAACAAAGTATCATGTCTGGAATTACTCCAGTTTTTCTTCAAAGATTTTGTCCACTTTTCAAACTAATTTCTAATTTTATCTGACAGGAAACTTGGCATAAATCATCTATTTATAAGCATACCTCAGAGATATTGTGGGTTTGGTTCCAGACCACCACATGAATGAATCACATGAATTTTTTGGTTTCCCACTACATATAGAAGTTATGTTTATACTATACTGTAGTCTGTTCAGTTTGTAGTAGCATTATGTCTAAGAAAAATGTGTATACCTTAATTAGAAAACACTTTATTGCTATAAAGTACTAATGATCATCTGAGCCTTCAGCAAGTTATAATTTTTTCACTGATGGAGAGTCTTGCCCTGATGTTGATGCCTGCTGACTGATCAGGGTGATGGTTGCTGAAGGTTGGGGTGGCTGTGGCAATTTCTTAAAATAAGGCAGTGAAGTTTGCTGCATCGATTGACTCTTCCTTTGACAAAAGATTTCTCTGTATCATGCAATGCTGTTTGATAGCATTTTACCCACAGTAGAACTTCTTTCAAAATCGGAGTCAGTCCTCTCAAAACTTGCTGCTGCTTTGTCAACTAAATTTATGTTACATTCTAGATCCTGTCATTTCAACAATGTCCACAGCATCTTTACCTGGAGTAGATTCCATCTCAAGAAACCGTTTTCTTTGCTGATGCCTAATAAGCAACTTCTCATCCATTGACGTTTGATCATGAGATTGCAACAATTTGGTCATATCTTCAGGCTCCACTTTGAATTCTAGTTCTTTTACTATTTCTACCATATCTACAGTTACTTCCTCTTGAAGCCCTCAAAGTCATCCATGAGGATTGGAATCAACTTCTTCCAAATTCCTGTTATTGTTGATACTTTGACCTCCTTCAATGCATCATGAATGTTTTTAAGACATCTAGAATGGTGAATCCTTTCCAGAACGTTTTCAGTTTGCTTTGCCCGGATCCATCAGTCCTCACTACTATGGCAGCTATAGCCTTATGAAATGTATTTCTTAAATCAGGGATCCCCAACCTATGGTGAGTTGTGTAATTATTTCATTATATATTACAATGTAATAGTAATAGAAATAAAGTGCATAATAAATGTAATGCACTTGAATTATCCCCCAGACAATCCCCCAGTCCATGGAAAAATTGTCTTCCATGAAAATGTGTCCCTGGTGCCAAAAAGGTTGGGGACTGCTGTCTTAAATAGTAAGTCTTGAAAGTCAAAATTACTCCTGACCTATAGGCTGCAGAATAGATGTTGGGTTGGCAGGCATGAAAGCAACATTCATCTCCATGTATATCTCCATCAGAGCTCTTAGGTTTCTAGGTGCATTGTCAGTGTTCTGTAATGTTTTGAAAGGAATCTTTGTTTTGGGACAGTAGGTCTCAACAGTGGGCCTAAAATATTCAATAAACCATGCTGTAAACAGATGTGCTGTCGTTCAGGCCTTGGTGTTTCATTTATAGTGCACAGGCAGAGTAGCTTTAGCATTTTTAAGAGCCCTAGGATTTTTGGAATACTAAATGAGCATTGGCTTCAACTTCAAGTCACCAGCTGCATTAGCCCCTAATGAGAGAGTTAAGCCTGTCCTTTAAAGTTTTGAAGCCAGGCACTGACGTCTCCTCTCTAGCTCTGAAAGTCCTAGGTGGTATCTTCTTCCAATAGAAGGCTATTTTGTCTGCATTGAAAAATCTCTTGTTTAGTATGGCCACCTTAACCAATGATCTCAGTTAGATCTTCTGATAACTTGTTGCAGCTTCTGCATCAGCACTTGTTGCTTCACCTTGCATGTTTATGTTATGGAGGTGGCTTCTTTCCTTAAACCTCATCAGCCAACCTCTGCTAGCTTCGAACTTTTCTCCTGCACCTTCCTCACCTGTCTCAGCCTTCATAGAATTAAGGAGAGTTAGGGCCTTGCACTGGATCAGGCTTTGACTTAAGGGAATGCTGTGGCTGGTTTGATCTATCCAGACCACTAAAACTTTCTCCATATCAGAAATAAGACTGTTCTGCTTTCTTACCATTCATGTGTTCACTGGAGTAGCACTTTTAATTCCTTCAAGAACTTTTCCTTTGCCTTCACAATTTGGCTAACTGTTTGGCACAAGAGGCCTAGCTTTTGGTCTATCTCAGCTTTCTACATGCCTTTCTTACTAAGCTTAATGATAATTTCTAGCTTTTAATTTAAAGTGAGAGATGTGTGACTTTTCCTTTCACTTGAACACTTAGAGGCCATTGTAGCATTATTATTTGGCCTGATTTCAATATTGTTCTGTCTTAGGGAATAGGGAGGCCCAAGGAGAGGGAGAGAGACAGGGGATGGCTGGCTGGTGGAGCAGTCAGAACACACAAATTTATCTAAGCTCGCCATCTTACATGGGTGCGGTTTGTGGCACCTTACAACAATTAAAATAGTGACAGCAAAGATCACCACAACAGATATAATAATAATGGAAAAGTTTGAAATACTGCAGGAATTACCAAAATGTGACACAGAGACAGAAAGTAAGCACGTGCTGTTGGAAAAATGGCATCGGTAGCCTTGCTCAACTCTGGGTTACCACAAACCTTCAACTTGTTACAAAAAGAAAAAATAGCATCTGCAAAGCATAATAAAGTGAACTTAGGGGTTCTGAGCTTAGGAGTTCTCTTGGAAATAAATGATCACTAAACATAGTGTTTACCATTTTCAAAAAGGTCATTTTAATTTCCTAAGATAACATTCCAATTTGTAAGGAATCTCATTATTACTGAGGGATTTGGTTATTTGTCAAATGCCTTATTATCCAGGCATTGAGTTGTCAAATTAATTTCCTGTGGCTGATCAGCCGAGACTTTGTATGTGCCCAGGGGTATAATGATCCCCTGGTCAGCTCTCCAGGACTCCCAGTCTTTCTGATTCCACCAGCCTACAGGTCTTTCCTTACCAGCCAAGGCCCATCCTCAGTCCCTTCACTGGTGCTCACCAGCCCTTCAGTTTCTCTGACTTTGTATTTTTTATCCTTATGCTGCCAGTCCCCAAGCTTAGATGGGTCCTAAAGTATATACTCATGTACAATTCCCTCTCTTCCTCTCTCTCTCAGCTTTTTAAAACACAAATACTATACACACAGTCTGGATATTGCTTTTTTAATATATTGCTGTGTCTTGGAAATCAGTTCATATCAGTGCTATAGACCTGCCTCTCTTTTAACACATATAAAAATGCAATTGATTGTAAATATACCATAATTTAATCAATCCCCTATTAAGGAATGGTGCTTGCCAATCTTTTGTTGCTGCAAACAGTGTTTCAGTGAGCATCCTTAAAACATCAGTCTTTGTGCCCACACACAACTATATCTGTGTGAAAAGTCTTAGAAGTAGAATCGCTATATTGAACGGTTCATACGTTTCCATTTCTGAAAGGAGAATTTTTTTTCTATTAATATTTCTTGTATTATTGCTCCTCCAGTCTGTTTATTCATGTGTCATTGATTTCTTAGATTTGTCTTTAATGTCTGCCATCTTTTTAAAATATTCATCTTTTTATCTTTTTCTTCTGAGTTCTGGGAGAACTTTTGAGGCATCCTGCCTGGTTCACTTGTTTGCTTTCTACAATTCACAGTTCCTGAGATCACTGAATTCCTAAATGTGATAATCATTGTTTGCATCTAAGAACTCTACTGTTCTCATATTGTTCTCTTGTCAGGACTACTGGCCTTTTATCTTTTAATCTATTGAAGAATAACATATGTTTGATTTTTTTGTATATATTATATGTGAATGAAATGTTCAACTTGATGAACTCTCAAAAAGTACATCTTCCGTAACCAACACTCAGATAAAGAAACAAAAAATGCCAGCACCCTAGACTGTCCCTTGGGCCCCCTTACTATTATAATCTCTCCGTGAGTAACCACTGTCTAGACTTCTAACATCACAGATCGATTTTGCCTGGTTTCTTTTAACTTTATATAAATGTAATTATACAGTACATACTGCTTATCCCTTCTTTTGTGAATACATTATGTTTGATGAATGTAGTTTGTTCTCATTGCTCTATAGCATTCCTTAGCATGAATATAAAATTCATTTGTTCATTCTATTGTTGATGGACACTTCGGTGGTTTCTTGTTTGAGGCTATCATGAATAGTATTGCTATGGACACTTTTGTGTCTTCTGATGCACACTTATACACATTTTCTGGGTGTATGTATCGAGGAGTAGAATTGCTAGATCATAGGGCATGTAAATGTTAAATTCTAAAGCAACAATTTTATACTTCCGTGAAGGTCCCGATTCTTCCACATCCTTGCCAGCAGTTGGTATTTTCTGCCTTTTTCATTTTAGCCTTTTTGGTAGGTTTGAAGTAGCATTTCACTGTGGTTTTAGTTTTCATTTCTCTGGCCACTTGTGACATTGAGCCACATTTTCGTGTTTATTGGCCGTTTGGATATCCTCTTTCGTGAAGTGTTGTTGAAATTTATTTTTCTATTTTAGAATTATTTTAAAAAATACATTTGGCGAGCTGGTAGATCACATTTGTGACAAAATCCTTTGTCCCTCCCTTTCCCTTTATCCTTTTAAATTTTTTTCTTGGTTCTTCTCTTTCCTGCTGTTTTTCTGACAAGTAACTTTAAACAAGTAACTTTAGAACCAGTAACTAACCTTAACTCTTCTAGAATTTTTAGTGAATTTGCATGGAGTAAGTTTGTTTTATTTGGGAATTTGCATTAAAGTTTATTTTATTTGGGAAAAATTGGCATCTGAAGTGGAAGATGTCCTTCTTAGAAGGAAAAATATGATAAATACTAAGCCTTCCCAGTTTTTTGCCCACCAGATTGCATTTTTTTCCAGACTGTATTATCATCCCCATATTTAATTCTCAGTTTTATTTTTGACAAGTGCTTGTTAGAAGCACAAGTCTTTTAGTATGCATTTCAAATCTGCAAACTCCTTAAAAATATCAATATTTTACAGGTTCTTGATCAATATGAACAAGAAGGATTTAATTTCCTCACCAAGGTGTTTAATTCTTCACATTCCTTCTTAGAAGATTTGACTGGTCTTACATTGCTGCATCAGGAGACCCAGGCTGCTGAGGTAAGAACAAAACAAACTTTCTGTAGTGAGGACTGGTGTGTTTGAAACCTATTTATATTCAGCCTTATGGAAAAGGAAGAAAGCAATTTTTTAAATTTTTTTTTTTACTTAGAGCAAATATAGCTAAATAAGTCTGCTGGATATCAGAGAACAGAGAACCTTCAGCAGTTGCTATACACTGATGTGTGTAGGTTGCTGTCCAATAAGTGCCTAAAGCACAAAATTACTGATAAAGGACGTACAGACTATTGATTGCCACATACCTCTTGTCCTTTCTGAAGATCTGCATGTGTGTATGGCTGTTGGAGAATTGGCATTAATGTCCATATATCAAAATAAAAGTCAGTGAAGACATGGAACTCTGGCCATGTTCTTAAGAAAGAACGTGCCTAGCTTATATTTCACAATTTGATCAGTCTTCTTTGGCCGCTGAACCCCATCATGAAATGGCTTCCCCAGTCACAGCCTGAGAGAGTTACTCTTTCTCAGCTAGAGTATCTTACAGATCTTAATGTCCTGGTCATTGCATCATCTTTTTTAAAGGCTCAGTTTTAAAAATAGATTATCATTTTGTGTTTTTCAAATGCTCACTGTTCTTAGAAACGGGAATGCTGCGTATGATAGTAGAGCTATTCGAGTCACTTGGCAAAATGTACAATTCCTCAGAAAAGTTGAGTGGGATTTAAATGAGATCAAATCAACATCTTTTCCCTTAGTTACCCAGGTGAAGAAGCTATTAGAAATGTGACTTATGAGGCGTTTCTACAAGCTATATAAGGAGAACCTTTACTGCCTGTGTTCTGCAGGGGTGGTATACCAACAAAGTTGCCATTAGTCCTGCTGATGGATAAACTCCACCTCACCACTGGGGGAGGTCCCAAGTAGTCGGTGAATAGATGGTCTGGCTCAATACTGGACTAGTCAGTGTAAAAGGGCTGTTGTTTGGAGAGCTAACACTGAGTATAGGAAAACCATGTGGAAATGCCAGAGTCAAACCCCTTGGAGCTTTTAGAAGATTGGGATAAGCTTTTCAGGCACTCCAGGGAGGCAGGATAGTGCATCTCTAATGCTAGACTTAGAACTGAAGGCAGTTCTTCTTCAACTTGCTTTGATGTCCTCCGAACAGTAAACAGATACAATTTTCCACTTATGGCCAGTAGTTGGAACCACAGGGAATCTCTTATCTTCAGTTTCAGGAGATGAATGTCATCTCTACAGAACTTTGAGATGTACCCCCACCCCCAGAATTTTGATTGAGTTCCCAGACAGGGTTCAGAACACTATTTTGATTGTCTGCTATATTGTATTTTGAGCAGTGGATCCTCGCAACCGTGCAGTCATTTGATGAGATGGCTTGGGGGAGCTTAGCTACTTAGCTGAAATAATTTACATGTTTCTCTTTAGTTGGCCAGAAGAATTGTAACTTGAAATTGACCCCATATTTCACTCTTTACAACAGAACAGATACTAGGATAATGGGCAGATTTCTTGATTTAACCTGGTATGTTTTGCATTTTAGTTGGCCAAACATTAATAGCTTTTTTGAAGACTCAGAAGAGAAGAAAGGGGAAGTTTAAGAGAACAATAGATGGTGGGGCAGAAAGGAGTATGGTTTTATCCACAAGTCTGAGTTTTCTTTTTGAAATTTCCTCCATTAAATTATATTTATAGTTTTGGAATCATAAACCACACATCAAATTTTAGATTAGAGATGGTAAACTAGCTGGCCTGTGAGCCAGCTATAGCTTGCAGGTGTGTTGTTTTTGGCCTGCTGTATGTGTTAAATTTTTTTTTTTTTTTTTTCTTTTTTATTTGTGTTAAATTTTAAATAAAGCCAACATTTAAAAATCATGAGTTTTATATAAAAGTCTGAATTTTCTCATTTCCAACTTTTTTTTGTCAGTTCCAGGCCTGCATTCCTTAATAGTGATGGTTAGCTGGAGCTGAGAAGCAAATTTCATAGATAAATAATGCACTTAATACAAGATTTAAAGGTGTAAAAAATATTCTGTGAAAGGGAAGTCTTCCTTCTACACCTACCTGTCCCTGAGTTCCACTGTTCCTTTCCTGGAGACAAACACTGTTGTGAGATTCTTGCCCAGAGATATTCTTTAGGTGATATTCTCTACTTCGGTGATTCTCTTCAGTTGATGAGCCTTAGAGGTATTTGAGTTTGTAACCTCAGTCTTAGAAAAGGGTCATTATTTTTCTTACATCTAAATAGGACCATGTTTTAAGATAAGGTCTAAAATACAGTACTCACTGGAGGACCTCATAGCAACAAATATTATCATCCTGCCTACATTATTTTGTACGACTTTGAAAAATGTGTGTGTGTGTGTGTGTGTGTATGTGTAAGCAAAATAAACATGTATATCAAAGTATACACGTTTGTGTAAAGGTGTTTTTATTTATGTGCTGATTCCCTGTGCATTACGGATGTTCAGTAATAAAAATGCAAAATTCTGCATTGAACATAGAAAGGTTTATTTATTTTAGCAACACAATCAAGATGCTGAATTCTCATTTTTAGGTTAACTGTTTTCATCAGTCAACATTGGAATTGCAAAAGATTCAACTAGTTAATTATATGTGACAGCATCATTATATATCTGATTTATAAAATATGTATTTTTTAAAAAGTGTACTGAATGTCATTTGAAAATTTAATACCAAACACTATGCTAGTAACTGATTACAGAAGCTAATGAGACACTGACCCTCATGGGCTCATAATCTAGTATGAGAAGCTGAGATGTAAACAGTGAGCTCTAATATCATCAAAAATGTTTTAGTCATTTATAAAGTGCTGAGAGAGCAGTTACTTCTGCCCAGGAGAGTAGGGACGTCAAAGAAAGCTTCACAGGAAGAGAATAAGTATTTCAATTAGTTTTAAAGGATGAGTCGGGTATTTTTAAAAATAAGCATTGGGATCGAGTGCAGTGGTTCATGCCTGTAATCTCAACACTTTGGGAGACCGAGGCTGGAGGATCACTTGAGGCCAGGAGTTTAAGACCAGCCTGGGCTACATAGTAGGAGTTCGAGGCTGCAGAGAGCTATGATTGTACTGCTGTGCTAAAGCCTGGGCAGCAGAACAAGATCCTGTCTCCACCAAAAAAATAAAATAAAAAGTTGAATTTTGGCAGAGGAAGAGTAGGAAAGGGGAGGGCAAGAGGCCTAGGGCATTCTAAACTGAACGAAGGTCTCCAAGGCCAGGAGTCTTTAGTGTATCATTCAAAATCAAGTAGTTTGATGTGGTTGGAGCCAGAGTTACCTGAAATCACAATAATGTTTTTTAAATAACAGCTTTATTGAATTATAATTCACATACTATAATTATAAACACACCTTTTTAAAGTGTACAATTCAGTGTTGGTTAGTATTTTCAGAGTCTTGCAACATTACCACTCTCTCTAAGTTTTAGAACATTTTCATTGCCCCAAAACCAAATTTTTTACCTATTAATTGGTATCCTCCTCCTTCTATCCCTTGGCAACCACTAATCTGCTTCCTATCTATATGAATTTGCCTATTCTGGATGCATCACATAAATGGAACAATACATGACCCTTTGTGTCTGGCATCTTTATGATTTTAAGGTTCATCATGTTGTAGCAAGGTACATAGTTCTTTATTTAAAGAAAAAAGTTTTGATGCTATTAAAGTTTTCCATATTCTTTAGCACTTGTGGTCTGTCTCTCCCAAATACCCTTTATGAAGGAGGAGTGCAAAGCCAATCCTACTGGGGGCTACAAATTCCTTTTTATTCATAGAAAGGAGCACACAATAATGGAGTAGAAGATGTATCGAAGATAGAATCCTCCAGATTTAGTGAGATTGACAAATGCAACCCAATTTTTATACCCGTCCCCCATTCGTTATCAAATATCCCAAAATGATGGCAATGATTTTAGTCGAGGTTATTGGCATAATTGTATTGCTATTGAGATTAACAGGCAAATTACCAAGTGAGTTTTTATCAGAGGAGCGGTCAAGGTACAAGATGCAGAGTGGGTACTGGGGGCCCAGACTTATAAAGATGAGTTTGTTCTGGGTAGTAATGATTTTGAGGTGATGGGATAAGTGAGTGAAAATGGCTGGATGGCACTGGGGATGGGATGGAGATGGAGCTTGGAGAAAAAGAACAGCACTGGTAAATTGATGTAGCCAGATAAAGGAGAATTATCCTCTTCGATTTAGCACAACGAGGAGAGGCTAGAGAGCTAGGATGCAATAAAAAAAAATTTAAATGAGAAATGTGCATGGTAGATTAATTTTATCTGAAGTTATAGGTTAAAAATTTAAAATACCACATAAATGCCAGTTGCCTTTGCTAACATTATATTCCATAACAAAGGGGACTTGGATAGCTACCCATATTCTTTGTATATAACCCATCTGGCTGCCAATTTATAGTTATATTCTGCCCATGGAGGATTAGAAGGCCCCAAGGAGAAAAGGGCCCACTCAGCTTCCTACCCTCTTAAAATGTTACCATGTGAATTAGGGAATTTTGCATAAAGTTCTGATGTTTATTGTCAAGGCTTTTATTTAGAATGGGTTTGGATACTTGGAGACTGGCCCTGATTTCCTATTCCTCCTATAGTTCTATTTATGCTACTTGGAACCCAAGCAAACAACCTTAAAGTTGATAAACCACAAGGTGTCCAAGTCGCAGAGCTGTTGAGGTTCTCACCAAGTATTTTTTAAATTGCTGCATTTGTTGAAGAAAGGATCAGTCTAATCAAACATGTGAATGCCTTAGCCATGTTTCATAAAATTTGCTATGACTTATCTTCTTAGAGTTATTTTTCCTCCTATGAAGAGAGTAAGTATCAGTCCACATGTATTTATTTTGTTCCAACTGAGGGTTCAAAAGTGGTGCTATGAGAAATGCCAAAATATTTTCCAATTTAATCTAACTAAAGAAAAGACTGATTCCTAAAAGGGTTATAAAACAAGCTGTATCGGTATATCCTTGAGAAATTCAAATTCCCGAACCCCATAACCCAACTTCATTCTTATTTGTGAAAATTTGCAAGTTCCCTGATTCCAGGATTAATTTTAGGTTATGTTTTATTCCTTTGCCTTGACTATAATCAGTATTGAATGCTGAACCATGTAGTTATGATTCCAGGACTGTAGTTACAGGGCTCCATTAATATAATTTGCGTTTTCTTAAGTTTTTGCTAAACAGAACTTCCTTTCTGCAGATTTTGGGGATTGATGAATGGTCATTAAAAAAGTTTAGCAACAACTATAACATAGGCTGTGAAATCATAAACAGGCCAGCAGAAATGAACAGGACTGAGCTGATGGCTTGATTCCAAACTAAAATTCAGATCCTGACTCATCCACTATAGGACTCAGAATTCTAGAAAATAAAATGCCCATTTCTTTCATAGCAGGAGAGTCATATGAAAAACATTATGGTCATGTGATATGACTTCATTGGCACAGCAATTTACTATTCAGCAAAGTAAATAACACAATTAACAAGTGTTTCTGCTGAGCCTTTTGCACTTACTCTGGGTTTTTGGCCTCTCCCCCTCACAGCTGGTTTTGATTTTGTTCCTGTGGAATATTTATTTGTTTTGTTTTGTATTTAACAACAGTCAGACATTTATGTACAGCTTCATCAAGATCCTCTGATGACAAATATGCCTTTAGAGGCCAGTCAAAGCTGTGGGAAACCCCCATGTCAGCACTCAGACCTGTTTCCAATGGAGAGAAATCGCTCTGGGGACTGAGCTAGCCTGATTATCAAGCCCGTTCCCTTTTCCCAGAGCCTTCTGCTAGCTAACTTCCAACCTGCACTGGCCTTCCTGGGACTCTGCCCTGCCTTGATTTTTCTTCATGAAGCAATCCCTCAAGACTCAGCCTTGGCCCCTTCTTCTGAGTGGGGGAGGAAAGGCAGAAACAGGCAGAAAGCCATTTAATTCTTAGGTTGGAAGCCAGAGCCTAGTTTTCGAAATAGAGCTTGGCAGTATCTCATTTAGAACTCACTTTATAAAATTTGTTCCTTTTATTTGCTGTCAGAGTTATCTACATGGATTTGAAATGTTTAGATAAATTGGCATTAGGGAAGGATCCAACTGGAGAATAGACAATGAAGTTTGGACAGAGTTCCCCACCCTTCAGAAAAGGAGTCTTGGATGGTATAATCCACTTAGAGGTCTATGGGGAGAGAGAAAGGGGAAGATCATTAATGCTAAAAGCAAAGTAAAGACAGCTAACATTAAGAAATAGAACGTGGGAACCAAGTCCTGAAATTTTAGTCCTGGTTCTCGTGTGTTCTCGTGAGCAGCCTTGAATGAGAACTTTGGTGTTTTGTGCCTGTTTCCCTGCTTAAAATGAGGGGATTGAACCATATGTGAGATCCTTTTTAGCTCTTAATTCAGTGATTTTGATTCAAATATACCAGGTATAACCACGAAGGAAAAAGATGGTCCTGCTTTATATTAAAAAGTTTAAAAATGTAACAAAGCGATTAACTTTTATATGTTTTATAAATATTCTTTGATATCTATTATATCTGGCTGCCATTGTTAGAAACATTTTTGAACACATTCTTTTGAGATTTAGATCTGTTTTGAGCCTTAATAAAACATTTCTCACACTTCGTATTGATTGGCATGTGTAGAGGACATATAAATCCAAAATAGTATAATCCAGCCTAATAACTTGCCTCATTCTGTGGGCTTGGCACCCAGGATTTTTGGCTTCTTAATAAACTCAAGTCCACCCTGGCCTTACTTCCATATGTTCATGAAATACACCACTGACCACCTCTCAGTACAGCTTCCAAAGATGAGCTCCAAAGCCTCCTCATTTTAAGTAATGGCAGCAGCATGCTTAGAAGGTTGAATGTATAATATCTGAGGAGTTTCTTTTAAAATCAGCCATTTTACATCGTAATACTCAGGGTGTGTGAGTAACCAGAACTCTGGCCTGCTCCGAAGGTTTGAGTTCATATCCCAGCTCCAACATAGAGCCAAGACTACTGTGTTCCGCTGTGTAGGTTGTGCCAGGCAGGACCACGTGCAGTGGCCCTGTGTAGACTTTGGGTCATTTACTTCATTGGGCTTCATTTTCATCATTTTGTAGACTGGGATTAATGATTCCTACTCCTCACAATTATCATGAGCATTAGATAAGAAAGCACCTAACAAAAGAAAAAATAGACAAAGGGGACTACATCAAAATTTAAAACTCTGTGCTTTCAAGAATGCAAAAAGGCAGGCAAGAGAATAAGAGAAAATAGCTTTTTGCAAATCATATATCTGATAAGGGACTGGTATCCAGAATATATAGGGAACACTTACAACTCAATAATATAACTCAATTAAAGATAGACAATGGATTTAAATAAACATTTCTCCAAAGAAGATATACAGATGTCCAATAATCACATGAAAGATGTTCAAAACCATCAGGGGAATGCAAATCAAAACTTTGATGAGATACCAGTTAATACCCAATAAGATGGCTATAATCAAAAAGATAGACCATAACAAATGTTGACAAGGATATAGAGAAATTGGAACCCTCGTACACTATTAGTGGGAATGTAAAATTGTGCAGCCACTTTGGGAAACAGTTTAGCAGTTCTTTAAAAAGTTAAACACAATTACTGTATGGCCCAGGAATTCCATTCCTAGATATGCAGCCAAGAGAAATGACAACGTGCACACACAAACTTGTACACAAGTGCTTATAACACCATTATTTATTCATGATCATCAAAAAGTGGAGACAACCTAGATATCCATCACCTGATGAATGGATAAATAAAATGTGGATATTACACTGGAATAATAATGGAATATTAGGCAGTAAAAACGAAGGAACTGATACGTGTTGCAGTGTGGATGAATGTTGAAAACATTATACTAATGAAAGAAGCCAGTCACAAAAGGCTACGTGCATTGTAGGATTTCATATATGAATTATCCAGAATTTTGAAATCTGTAGAGTTGGAAAGCAGATTAATGGTTGCCAGAGTGTGTGGGGGGGGGGCGGGGATTTAGGAGAAAATGAGGAGTGGCTGCTTACAGGGGAGGGTTTCTTTCTGAGGAGATGAAATGTTCTAATCTTAGGAATAATGGTTGCACAACTGTGAAATTCTAAAACTGTTGAATTTTGCATTTTAAATGGATGAATTGTATGATATGTGAATTACATATCAATACGGATGTTTTAAGAGAATGCGAGGAAGCATATAGCCCTTATGCACATAGTTGGGGCACTTCGTCTTTCTCCCCTCTTCTTTCTCTGGCTCTCAGCATGCCGGGAGATAGATTTTCTGTCTGTGACAGGCTGTGTCACAGACAGAATGCAACGAGCAATGCATGCTCATTGTTCGTAGGAATGAATTTTGTGTAGATTATGATAAGGATCACTTCCATTTTTATTGTGCTTCAGTTTTCAAAGCAGTATTCTCTGCTCACCTTGTTTAACCCTCTTTTGTACTATGGACAGCCTATAATCCTGGGGGAGGGTAATACAAAAGGAGCCCAAATGCCTCCCTTGAGTGTTTCTGGGAGGAGAGAGAATTTCAAGATGTCAGCCACAGCCATGGAAAATATCACAGATGGAGGGGTTAGGGGAAGATGAGAGTGCTTTGCTATCTATTTTTGTAAGTTTAAGCAGGTATTTGGAAGATCCAAATCCCAATCTGGGTCTGATTTTTTAAAATTTCCTTTACCTCAGGATTCCACCACTCCCCCCCCAGCCCCCGGACGCCAAAAGTCTTTTGAGTTTGAAAATTCTCAAACATGCGGTAAAGTTGAATAAGTACAGTGGACTCCCATATGCTTTCTAACTGGATTCAACAATTAACATTTTGCCGCACTTGGTTTCTCTCTCTCTGAGTACATGCATGCACACACACACCTCCCTCAGCGTTACGTCATAGTACATACACACTTAACACATTCTCACTTTTGCTGAGTCATTTGAAAGCTAGTTCCATATACAGAGATACCTCCCCCCTAAATTTGTAACATGAATCTCCTAAAGTATGGACATTCTTCAATGTAAACAGTATCATCAGAGAACGATGAACAATAATTCTATAATACCACCTAAAATCCAGTACGTGTCCCAGTTTTCCCAGTAGTTCACAGGATTTTAAACCATTGTTTGTTTCTTTCTCAAGTCGGTAACTTTACACTTAGAGTTTTTTCCAGTAATACTTAAGCACCGATCACTTGGTATATAAACTTAAGTGTATCTGTTCAAGTCCCTTGACATTCTCATCCTCTTCTCTAAATGAGAAGACCATTATTATCTTATTAGGCAACATGCCCCCAGGGTTCTGTTGCTCCAGGCAGCCCTCTTCCAGCTGAGCTGCTTGTCTGGGTATCTCCTGGGCATCCTGGTCTGATTCGACAGCCCTGAGAGCCAGCCAGCCCTGAGCAGGTTCCTACCCATCATTTATCCAGGGTCCCCAGTGCCAGAGGCTTTCGAGGAAGTAGGAATGGGACTGTGAAAGCTATTTTCAGTATTTTGAAAAGCCAAGCAGAAATAAAACATTTAAGACTTGAGAAGATTACATTGGCCAACTAATCAAGATTTTTTGGTTTTTAACCAAATTCTGTTGTCTCAGAGTAGAATGGCATATTGATTTGCCAGACTACATCAGAAGCTCTGATTCCCTTTGAATTATTAAAACCATAAGATAAATTAGTGCATTTTGTTGGGTACGAGGGGTTTTTCAAGATCTAGTCTGTCAGAGAGAAAGTGAAAACTAAAGGAATTCTTGGGGATCAGGAAGTGGAGTGCTCTGGCCAGGGGTGGTGTTGAGCCTACTTCCTGACTTCACATCAGCAATGGAGGCTTCCCTGGGAGGTATTCTTGCAGTTTGCCCTAAGGGCTGTATTTTACAGCTGCCCATTCTCACTTGCAAACATAACAGCTGCTATGTGTTGAATCTGGGGGGTTTCCATATTGTGACTGTAAAATTAAGTTGATTTTTGGTTCTGAGCCCTTAGTTTTGATCCATCTTGCTTCTCAGTTAGCTATGGGGGAGCAGGGAGGGAAGGGAATGTGAAATATCCTAAGGTATGTGTTCTTTAAAATTAAATGTGTTGATGTTTTGTCATGGCTTCTATCAGTCAACAAATATTTATCGACACTTTGCCAAGTTCCCAGTGGTGTGGGAATCAAAGAGGTACAACCCAGGCCTTCAGCAGACTGACACGGTATAGTTGGGGAGGTAGGATGGAAAAGTAACTGAGACTGCAGGGTGGTGGGTATGCACGTGGTTCAGTAAGTTCTGCAGGGTTTCAGGAAAATACTGTGTGAGAGAGGGCTCCAGGTAAGGGTTAGGCTTTGAGCTGGGCCTTCAAGGTTGGAACTCCTAAGTGTAGGAGAGAACAAGAGAAGGCATTCCAGAATGGTCCACAGCATGACAGCATCCAAGATCTCTGGTGAAAAGTACCAAGCGAGCTATAGCAACTAATGTTGACTACATTATGTATGATTTTTAAGTACCTTTGAACCTACCCTTTTGATGCCCACAAGATTTTTATGAGATGAATATAATCCCATTTTACGAGTGAGGTTATTGAGGCTCAGAGAAGTGGATTGACTTAAGTTAATCAGACATTGTTTAACCTTGCTGTGCTCAGTTTTTGACTACATCCTAAGGTTTACAATACACTTCATAAGTCTGAGAGCAGAGAGGAAGATGATACAGGTGCATCCAGCTTTATAGAGAGTATCTCTACTTTGATATTGAGCAGTTTCCAAAAGCAGTTTTGCTTTTTGTCTATTTCCTTACAACTGCATTCTCAGATAGCAGGCCTTCTTTCTCTGTACATCTGGGACCTGGTCAGCCAGCATCACTGTGATTTCTTACTCTTAAACTGGCTTCTAATAAAATCTATGGGGATGAGATTTTACTTGCTGATGAACTTCTGGTTCCATCTCCGGACTTACCATTGGGAAAGGGGCAGCTAACAGATAGCTTCTTTCTTCCTGGCCTCTACTTTTCCCTAAATTGTAAAGGGAAATTAAGAGTTGGCCCCCCACTTGCTTTTATTCAGCTGTCCAGTAAAAAAAAAAAAAAAAAAAAATCAGTGTTAAGCTAGAAATATCTGTATCTTATTGTTGCAGGACAAAATTATTTAGTTCTTAATTACAAATAAGTAAACTGCTATGGGAGTAGTTTTTTTGTTTTAATTTGCTACTAACTTAAAGTATTTGTGTTTGTCCTACTTTAATCCTCTTTGGGAGAGGCTAAACCTAATTCTGTCTAGCATTTTATTTAAAAGAAATAAATTTGGCTTTAAGAAGGATTTTAAAAATGTTTCACTTTCATAAAAGGCACACACGTACAACATTTATGTTATTCTGGTTAACTTCAGCTCTAAGCATTGAACTGATATTTTAAAGCACAAATTCAGAACCAGCCTTTTAGAGATAACTATTTCAAGTTTCTGTACCCAAATATTAGTTTATGTCTACTCTGTTCCCCCTTGCCTTTTTCCTCTTTCTTTTAATGATAACCTGTGGAAATAAGACATTGTGCTTCAATGCCATGATAGCTAGGCTGAAATCATGGTAAGCTGAGCTGTCTTTAGCCTTTAGCAGCATAGGCCTAGAAACAGGGTAGTCCAATGGAAGGAGCCTAGGATATGGCTTCTGAAGCACAGGAATTCACTCCTGGTCCATTCGCTAGTTGCATCACTTCCCCTTCTCTGGGTTTTATCTGTAAAATACGATAACACCCCACAAAGTCGGTGGTGTTATGTGCTTTGAAATCTTTAGAAGCGTAATATAAACATTAGTTATTGTAAGCTAAATACAAGTGAACCAATTGGACAACCACTACAGATTTTCTTCTAATAAAAATATTTCTGGGCCAGGTATGGTGGCTCACTCCCATAATCCTAGCACTTTGGGAGGCCAAAGAGGGAGGATGGCTTGAGGCTAGGAGTTCTAGACCAGCCCAAGCAACAATAGCGAGACCCTGTCTCTACAAAAAAACCACACCAAAAAAAAATCAGCTGGTACAGTTGTGCATGCCTATAGTCCTAGCTACTCGGGAGGCTAAGGAAGGAGGATTGCTTGAGGTCGGGAGTTTGAGGCTGCAGTGAGCTATGATGATGCCACTGCACGCTAGCCTGGGTGACAAAAAAAAAAGGTTTCTAATCATTAACTATTAAAATTGTAATTCGTATTAAATGGATATTTGAATGTCAAAGAGATTAGCAACACGTGATTTTATTGTAGAAGAACCTATCAAGAACTATTTTATTTCAGTCAGGGTATAAGAATACATTTTATCTTTCAAAAAATCTGTGTAAAAAACTTTGTAATATGACCGATGGCAACTGCTTGATTAAATTGTGATTTGATTTGATTTTATGGTCACCTGCTGCCCAAATATCAAAAAATTATGCTTCCAAAATCTCTTGATGTTTGTTGATTCCACACCAAGAGCAACTGAGTTGCCCTACATGTGTCACTCATGACGGCCCTTTTTCAAAATTGTGATTTTTTTAATAAAAAGAACATTCTTACCTGTTTTGAAATTAACTCCTTAAAAGGACAGCTGATGTAGCTTTTCCTCTAGTGTGTCCCCAGGTTCCCTTCAGTTCAGCTGTGCATATGTCTGTTCTGTTGTTGCGCTTTCTCCCACCTCTAGCCTTTGTTCAACTGGTTCTGCTTGTCAAAGCCTGTTTCCTTTCCCAGGGGATTGGCCTGGTATTCCTACCAGTCTTTCTAACTTAAGCAATTACCTCCTTTGAGAATTGGATTCTGACTTACTCCTTCCTAGTAAGGCTGAGGTGCAAATGAAATTACGTAAATGAAAGTCTGAAAGCACCATGCACGTTTGAGGTGGCTTGTATTATTACTTGAGAGTGGAGGAATAACTTGGTCCAGACAATGCTTTAGGACAATTAAAATGGCAAATATAAAATTTTCCCCTGTTTTTTAAAAGTATTTTAATGTTTTCAAATGAGCTGTAGCATATGCAGAAAAAACCCTAAAACATTATATGTAATTTAAAGAACAATTATGATATAAACACTCAGGTGAAAAAATATCCTATTGCCCTTCACGCATCTCATGTTTTGCTCCCTGACCTCAGCCCTAAAGTAACTGCTTTTTCTTTATAGCTCAGTCTGGTGTATGGATCCGTAAACAATATAATTCCGTTTGCCTGGCTTTGAACTCTTATAAATGGAATTATACCATATATAATCTTTTGTGTCTTCTTTTTTTTTTTTTTTTTTTTTTGAGACAGAGTCTCACTCTGTTGCCCGGGCTAGAGTGAGTGCCGTGGCGTCAGCTTAGCTCACAGCAACCTCAAACTCCTGGGCTCAAGCAATCCTTCTGCCTCAGCCTCCCGAGTA